>QVTF01010207.1:2500-137713 GCA_003573665.1 Oxygymnocypris stewartii
AAAATTCGAAATGGTCCTATGCTCAAAACGGCTGACAGAGAAAAATTGGGTATCATTGAATTCGGTATGCTGCTACAAATCAAACAAGACCCAATATATGATATTTGGATCAATATTTGCTAATTTTCAATATCTTTTGACCAGTAGGTGGCTCTTCACTCATTGCGAAGATATAGTCTCAAGTCAACCACGCTTTACGAGAATGATTCGATGTCCATCAGAAATCTTTTTGCCAGCATTGTCTGAACATGATCTGAGCAACTTTGGTGAAAATCAGACAACTGGATAACGTTTTATGCATTAATTGTTTACACAATTAATGTATTTGATTTGTATTACATTTATAAATCACAGAAGCATCAGGGAAAAAATTCCAGAATTCTGTTTATTAGAACGTTTATTTTTCTTTTATTAAACTGAAGTTTAGATTAAACCATTATTAAATTATAACAGAATGTAGAAAAATAAACAATATTTCATAGTACCCTAATAAAGGAAGAAACAATTCTGGAAGACTTGAAATGATGATGAACTTTCTTTTCTAAAACCTAGTAACCTGCTTACATTTTTTAAGACGTCTTCATCTGCTTTTTATAGATGATGCTGTTCTTCACAGTAACACTCAAAATCATTAACAGTTTGACAAACGAACGGCTCATTCACTAGCAACAGCACAATCCTGTCGTGACCTAGGGGTTGATTGGCAGGTGGGGTTGGCATGGCAACAGGCTCCGTCTCTCATTAGCATGCAGGTGGAGCAGGGTAATGGATTACAAGAGGAAGTGACATTAGTCAGCATTGTTTGACATCATGTTTCCTCGGGCCAATATCTGCGTTTGATAGCTGAGAGAAGAGAGGGCGAGATGCCTGCTAACTTGAATGCAAATCAATTCACAGGATTATGTTATGAATGAGAAGAAAGTTTGTGCCAGCAGAGAAGTTAAGAACTCACAATAATTGGATTGGCAATTGGTTTCTTCTCTGTGTGGCCTGTTTTTCTTTTTATATCTCACATTTTACTATAAATGGCTCAGTGTGTCTTTATATATATTTGTGACTTTATATTTCAATTTTATTTACCTGACATTTACATACCATAATGTTACTCTCACAACTAGGACTTTTTGACCGTATGTATATCTCACAATGTTAAGTGATTTTTCGCCACTTTATATAATGCTATCATATTATACACAATTAGAATAATAAATTTCTTCCTCACAATTACCATTTATATACTTGACTCTGAGGTGGAAACGAGTTTCCATGCATGCGGTTGAGTTGTTGAGTTAACAATCAGTGACCAAACAGACAATGTTTTGTATTTTTGTAAGGAAAGCGGTTTCAAACCAGCCTCCAAAGCACAGCATCACATCTAATGATCTAGAGCACATTTAAGTGACTTGTGGCGGAGCACTCAAAAAACAACACAGTGAATGTGTATAGCTCTATGTTCATTTACCGATTCTATTTAGAATAGAATCATAAATTGAAAAATCTGCATTTTACAGTTTTGGGCTCCATCAATAACTCTTTCCTCAGATTTAACTCAAATAGAGAAATACCACCAACTCGACTGAGCCCTAATAATATATATTCCCTTAATACATACATACATACACATTCACAAATCCTCTCAGAGGTCGTGTCGTTGACGAATGCCTCTCGGTAGAATTGAGAAACCGAGCGTGTGTTCATCTTACGCCCTCACGAGACACATCTGTGACCGGCCTGGCTGCTATTATGAGGGAAGGAGTTGTCATTGTTTCTGTTTTGTTTGCAGCACCGTGATTGGCTGAAATTGACATGAGCTTCTTGTCTGTGAGTCACACACCTCTATGATCCTTCAGGAATAATGTGCAACGTGTATATACACAACAGCGGTGATGAATATCCCAGCTCGCACGCTTCAGGCCCAGAAATAGAGTTTGAACATGAACACTTAGAGCAAAAACTGGAGAGAGAGAGACGCACAGAAAGATGGCCATCGATCAAACCCATGGAGAAGTGATTCCAGGAGATTACTTTCCCCTCTTTCTGTTCTGGACGATTTCTGTTTATTTTTCAGTGCGAGAGATGTCAGCCCGGACCGGGCTTGGGTGCATGGCACAATTTTTCCACATGATTGATGATGTGTCGTGTGTCACCGGTTATTGTTTTCCTGAAAAACAGTTACGGATGCAGATGACTTCATATCAAGTTTCCGTCTCACCCTCCCATACCTCCGTTACCTGCCCTCGCGGCTGATGTTCCCTGGCGTTCTTTGCCGTTCATTAAGCCGTTGTTTCCTCTGCCAGGCCTTTCTGATTGGAAAGGCGAGCTGGGGCGAAGAAGGGAAGTGCTAATTCATTAGAGGCTGGTGAATAAATTCATCAGCCGGCTCGGCTTTATGGCCGCTTGTCAACGTGCCAATCGGAGACGGTCAGAGACCACGGCACGCTCAAACATATTCTCTCTCATTACCGTCGACGTCCTTTCGGCTCATAACGTTACCGTGACATTATGTTTGACAGCTTCTGATTCCCTTGTCACATCTAATTTGACCATTGATGCTTAACGCATGTGCTCACAAACACAGACGCCTGTCGACTTGGGTTCACTTTTTAATTTCATTTATATTCGTTTATCATACTGCCTGTCTTGTTTATATGATCGTAACTGGTTTGGGAAAAATGCTGTAAGCTACTCGACCGATGCGTTTCACACACAGGCTCTCAGCCGTTACATTAGAGTCTGTTCTATTGACAATTAACGTACGGTTGCGGTGTAATGTGTCTAATTATTGTCTGATGGCTGTGTCTATTAACTCGTTAGTAATTGCTTATTACGTTTCGCTCCATTTGAGGCACCTGCTGGAATAATAGCATCTCTCGACAAGAGAGAAGTGTGTGTGTTTCAGTATAGTATGGTAACATACTCCTTGCAGTATATTTGTGGTATGCATACTGGGCACTGTTGGATAAGTTTTTGTTTGCATGGAAAACAGGAATACCTGAATGAGCCAGCATGTGTACAGTGAACACTCCAAGGAGCACTGTATCCCACAATGCAATGCATTTTACTTGACCTTTCCAGTGTGACGAATGAGCCAGCAGTTTTGTATATATTATATAAAATACATTTGTATTCATTTATATTTGTGTGTGTGTGTGTGTGTGTGTGTGTGTGTGTGTGTGTGAAGTTTAAAAAAACTGCTCTCGTTTGAGTTAAATATGTAACAGTGAGGTCATGTGACATCAGTGTGGCATATGGCTGTTACTGATTGGATGTTTGACTTTGATATCTCTTGTCACATAAATAGTGATTTTTTTACATCTGATATTTTGTGAATATATATTTTGGGGGCCACTGTAACTCATCCAGACTTTCTCATACTGTACATTCAAAGGAAACAGTGACTATTCTTCCAGTCTTACATTCATAGTCATTTTTGGAGCATCTATTATTAACATTGGCCTGTGTTATTCAGGGCTTTGCTCTAAGTGAGAATGAATTATCAATATTGCATTATATTACAGTGACACTGATCATCCAATCTACCTTCCAACAAACAAATCCTTGTACCTTTCTTTTGCGTACACTTTTGGACTTTATGATCTTAAGGAATGAATCAGGGTTAACATTTTCATGTTGTAATTCCTGCTGAACAAATATTTATGTTGTGGATTTTGTAAAAAATAAACTAGGAAAAAACGTTTGATCAGTGTGCTTTTGCTAGTACCTGCAGTTATTTTTATTTTCAGCATTGTGTGTGTCCTTGTCTAATAAATGTGATGTGTATAAACATAATCTTCGACCCTGTAGCTGTGTTTTGTTTGTTAGTGATGTTTTCTGTTGTCTCATCTGACGGGTGTTTGTCTGTCCTCAGCTGAAGGCGGTGTATGAGAAGATGGAGCTCCAGCAGAGGGCGATGGTGAGTCCCGGGGGCAGTGTGGCGTCCGGTCGCTCCAGCTCTGATCACTCTGAACCTGAGCTCAGTAACCTGCAGCCCTACCTGGGCAGTGAGATCGAGGTCACCCCCTCTGCCCTCAAGTCAAGTACGTATGTCAGTGCCACAGTTCACATGTCCACATCAGTCCAAAAGAAAAACATCAAGCATGTGTTTAGCACGATCTGCAACATGAAGTTTTCTTTTCTTTTCTTTTATTCATAATAGATTTCTCTTTCACATAAGTACAATCTTGGATCTTATAAGTTAGATGGCCAAGGTGAAATTGGTTAATTAAAAATACTATTATAATTTTTTTATTTTATATATTATATTATTATTGTATTGTATTTTCATTCATTTTAATTTTATGTTTATTTTATTCTATATTTGTATTTTATTTGATCAAATAATGAATTCTTGGATATGTTTATAATTTAGATTTTGATCAGGGTGTAATTGTTGTTGATCTAAATGATTATTAAAATATAATTATTATTATTTTCTTTTTTTATTAATATATATATTTTTTAATTACACTTTTAATTTAATTTATTTATTTTGTACTTGATGTTTTAAAACCTAATTTAAAAATGCTATTATAAATTAAAATGATGTTTGTATTTTTATTATTGTATTACTGTTGTATACATTGTATTCATATTCATTGAATTAATAATATATTTAATTTTATTTTATTCATCTTAAACTAACACTTAGATTGTGGTCAAAGAGAGATAAAAAACAATTATAAGTCAGAGAGGTATATTTGTGGATTCTGTTTAAAACCCGAAGCTTCTACGGGTTAAACAATACTTTGTTTCCAACATGCACGTGTCTTTCATTTTCAGCGACCACAGACTGACTGAATGAAGAAAACATCTGTATGCACACACAGGCATGAGTGTGTGTGTGTGTGGTGGTTTTAGAGGGTGTGTGGTACACAGTTGTAGATACTGAATGTGGATTGTTTTCATTATGTGTGTGAACTTGTGTACATGTGTGGTTGCATTAGTAGCAGTGCATAATTCAGCTGATGTGTGTGTGTGTGTGTGTGGTAGGGGTGTGCGATATATATCGTCTGCGATAATATCGTAACTGTTGTTTTAACGATGTGCAATTTGACAATATCGTGTATTTTGCAAAAACCAAACAAAAAACACCTACAGAGTGCACGCATATATTAGCATGTGCTCCTGTGGCTCAGTGGTAGAGCATTGCGTTAGCAGCGCAAAGGTTGTGGGTTCGATTCCCAGGGAACACACATACTGACAAAAAAGATATAACCTGAATGCACTGTAAGTCGCTTTGGATAAAAGCATGTGCTAAATGCATAAATGTAAATGTAGCCTACGTGAGGTGGGTTAAGCAGTGCACGCATGCATTTAGAGCGTGTTCTTTCACTGCATGATTCAGTCTATTAAAATGCATTAAGAATGATCGCAAAATTCAAGATATGGGGGCAGAAAATCTATGTATTTACGTTTCATATAGGTAAAATAACTTTTTTTCTTCATAAATAAGCATGATTACAAATGTGATATTGATTTTATACAACAGTTCAAATAAACAATAAGTTAATATTATGAGACTTACATTTTAGACAACATATTACCTGTTTTTGCTGCATTTCGCCGAACAGAAAATAATTCCAAACAACTACAGCACTTTTTTGCATCTCTGAGCAACATGACGGTGATTCGTTCCTGAATTATTTAATCGTTTAAATTATTCGGTTCAGTCACAATGATTCACTTATTTCCAGTGACTTTCTGCCACCTAATGACTGTATTAATTTCACATTTAAAGTCTGTTTTAATTTTTTTAATCATTTTAAATATCAGTATTCAATGTTTTATGTTGAAAATGTCACAAAATGATGCATTTGTAACTGGTTAAAGCACTCCATGTCCCTCTGAGCTGCATTAAATCATGTGTAAACACATCTAATTGCCATTTCAGATGCAACTTCTGCAAAGATTGATTTTGATGATACTGTTGGGAGCAGCCTAAATGTGTATTATCTTAATTGACTGATTAATGTAAGAATTTGATTCAAAGATGTACACTTTTAGAAAGAAATTGCATTATTAAATGTAAAAATCTATTTGAACTTAAATGAAAAGATTAATTAATCACTGATGTGAACTGACCACACAGAATATGAAGAATATCATAAACTGCAGCTGTGCACGGTAGTCAGATATCAGTACAATAACACACTCTGCAAAATATCATCTAATTATCGTTATAAAAAAAGAAAAATACATATATATATATATATATAGATATAATTTTTTATATTTTATCAATATAGCACACCCCTAATTTGTGGTTTAATGTTAACTCACTGTCTTGTATAACGATTTGAAACAACATCAGGGTGAGTGAAAACGATGACAGATTTTTTGTTTTTGGATCACTGTCCCTTTAAGGCTCATTAGCGACCACCCATAATGCCCTAGCAACTACATAGCAGCAGATTTGTGACTATTAAAGTGGCTAACGCTCGCTCGATGTTTGACTGTCACAGCTGTATCAATTCAAATGAATGCAAACGTTACACTTGCCATTTCTGAATCCATCATTGTGACTGCTCACTCAGCCTTGCCCTGGCGAACCTTCCCATAATGCTCCTCTCTGAAGCCAGACTGCAGGCAGATGTCCCTGTGTACACCTCAAACACGCCATGTCGTAACATTACAAAAAGTCCACTGTCAGCTGCACACACAATGCTCGTCTCGCTCATTTATCAATTAAATGATGCTGGGGACAAAGGAACCGTGCCCAATGTAGTTTAGTAGCCGTGCCAAAGTGCTGGTGTGTGTGTGTGTGTGTGTGTGTGTGTGTGTGTGTGGTGTCAGCACTTGGGATTTGTTGTTGAACCGCAGCTGAGGCGATAGGGAAGTCAAAAAGGAGTCTTATTAAATCAGTGGTACTAAAGAGGGGGAAAGGCCTTCACGGGATCAGGGTTAACTGATTAATTATTGTAGGTGTGTGTGTGTGTGTGTGTGTGTGAGAGAGAGAGAGAGTGTGTGTGTGAGAGTGTGTGTGTTTGTGTGTGTGTGTGTGTGTGTGTGTGTGGGTGTAGAGAGAGTGGGGTGTGTGTGTGATTGAGAGAGTGTGTGTGTGTCTGTGTGTCTGTGTGTGGTGTGTGTGAGAGAGTGTGTGGTGTGTGTCTGTGTGTGTGTGTGTGTGCGTGTGTGTGTGTGTGTGAGAGAGTGTGTGTCTGTGTCTGTGTGTGTGTGTGCATCTGTGTGTGTGTGTGTGTGTGTGGTGTGTGTGTTGTGTGAGAGAGAGTGGTGTGTGTGTGTGTGAGAGTGTGTGTGTGTGTGAGAGAGGGTGTGTGTGTGTGTGTGTGTGTGTGTGTGTGTGTGTGTGTGTGTGTCTGGGGTTCAAACAGGAATAATGGCAGTATTTGAATGAGTTCATGCTTGGCCGGACCTCGCTTGACTTCTGAACAGTGTACACTGTTAATCTGGTTAGTAGATGTGGATAAGTAACACATTGCTATACTTTAAGGACAAATTCGTCCTCAGAAGTTTGCTATAAATGACCAAACATCTTGTTGGAACTTTTTTTAAATGTGTAAAAAAATGTATATGCTTACAACATTTTATTAAGAATGTATTTATTTATTTGGCATTTTATATTTTGTAGTTTAATTTAATTTAAATTGTATTTAGGTTTATCAGGTTTTTTTTTGGGCGGGGGGGGGATATAGACACACACACACACACACGTACATTTTAATCAATTAATTTTAATAGAAAATATACATTTATTTATTTTTGATATTTTAATATATAATTTAATAATAATAATGACTTATTATTGTTATTATATTTAATCAAATAATAATATTATTAAATACTAATAACATTTAGTTTCATTTTTATACTAAAATGAATAGGTTTATAGTAATTATCTAAAAAATTAATTTGTTTATAGTAAATATTATATTTATATGGGTCTGAAAAAACAAAAAAAAGGTTAAGTGCTGTCATTATGTGTCGATTTATTGGATATTTTTCTTTATTTGCCTTGTAGCAAAGTGAATAATTAAATGTGGTAAGCAGCATTTGTTCTTTTCGTTAAACATCACACAATATTCAGAAAAAAATATTGCTACTTGAAAACATAAATTTGATGCAAAAACCATCAGCAGTAGTGTTTGCAGTTAATTTAATTTGTTTTGATTTAGTTTAACGAGAAATAGATATTACGCAGTTGCTTTGTTGTGCAGTTCTCCAACAGTGGGTCTCTGAGGGTTAAACAGATCATCCTGTACAAAAGCACAATGAGATTTCACGTTTAAGGCTTTTATTCTGTCAGGGGCGGGGCATACGAGTGAGTGGACAGGTGGTGACTGCTGAATACAGAGGACTAGAGCGGGGCAGTGGGTCATTGCTCAGTCTGTGGTTAGAGACACACATTAAAGCGCTGGGTTAATGAGAGGTTAAAGAGGTGGAGATGATACAGAGGATGATTGGCAGCGTGACAGATGTCAGTCAGAGCTCTGTGGACCGCCCTCACACCTGCTGTATAGACTCGAGAGAGAAGAGACACAAGAGATGGGTTCAATTGCCATTTTAGCTTGAAGCAAACACAAATAAATATGCCATATGCATTATTACCTGCATGGTGTTTTTAAATGTGGAAGAGTATGCAATGATTTCAAACTGTAGTTTGGTGAAATGTTGTCCCATAACAATGTTCAGAATCAGCTATTTTGAATCAAAGGAAAACAATAGGAAACTATTTTTATTTTAAGTTAAATATTTCAGTTATGTATTAAGTCAACTTTTAATTTTTTTTAATTTTTTGTTATTTTTTAAAAGCAAACATTTGTATAGTTAATGCAAAAATATTTTCTCAAAAATTACAAATATATAATCTTATGCCAAATAGTAAAGTCTTGAATCTGTTTATTTTATAAGTTAGTTTTTGGTCAATATGAAATTGTTGTTGTTTCCTATATATGACCATGCATATCATTCAGGTTTTCCTTTTTGATTACATTTAAAAAACAAATCCGTATAATGACTTTACTTTACTTTACTTTACTTTACTTTACAATAGATCATTCTTCTGCCAAATAGTAAAATCTTGCATTTGTTAATATGAATATACTCTATAAATATAAAGTAAAAATACTCTACATCATTTCTATTTGATCCTTTATTCTAAATTGTTATGGTTTTAAGGACAGGACTAGTTTAAAGTAATTATAATTAGCTTATATTGGGTCTGAAGCAATACACTTAAGAATTTAAAAGCATATAAGCTGTTTTTTCTTGTGAGATCTTGATTTATTGAAAGACATGTGATCGGTTGTCATGGTAACACACAGTGCACTCTAAACAAATTAGACCTGCGGTTCATGTTTACTCAGTCAGCACACAAGGAAAGAATTGAGGAAAGGGTTTTTTCAGATGTAATTATGGAACGGCGCTTTGCTCCGTTAAACAGACACCATGAGTTTGTTCCTGCTCGAGCTGTAACAGTCCTCAGAAACAGAGCAAATCTGTCTGAGCTCTGAGTGTCTCTGCTGCACGGCACTATGATTACAGCGGTATCGATCCCTGCCCTGCACACACATACACACAGTCTCGTACACACAGTCTCACACACACACACACACACACACACACACACACACACACACACACACACACACACACACACACACACACACACACACACACACGGCTCCCAGCAGCACCTGAGGTGCTCATACCTGTCAGCCATTGATTACCAGTAAAACAGAATTACAGGTTAACAGACTGTCGATCTCAAACTTCTCTTTGAATGTGGTTCTTGGTGCTCGCATTTCCCCCTTTCTATGTTTATGTTTCAGCCGTTCTTGTCTGAATATCTTTATTTTAGTCGTAGTGACTCGACACAGATGGGAATAACCACAGCATAGAACCGTGACAAACAGACGACGCGTGACTAAAAGAATGTGCTCGCTTGACCCCATTTCACATGACAGACCTCTCAGGGGTCAAAGGTCAAGAGGATTCGCCACGCTGTCCTTCATCCTAGAAGTTTAAACCCAGATTTGAGAGCAGTTTTCTTCTTACTTTTACACTGCTTAGGGATTGTAGTTGAGTGGGAAGCTATCTGAGGCGTGTAGTTATATTCGGGACTTTTCACTTGACCTGTATGTTGATTTTTACGCCAAGAACATATTTGACGGAAGTGTCTCTATTCAAGCGCAGCACATTATTCAGGATGGGGAATTTCCATCGTAAATATATTGCGTTGATGAAATCCAGACTCTGAATTCTCCCATATATCCTCTGCACGTAATCTTGGCATCTATGCTAGAGGCGCCAGATGTGTATGCGTCATTTTCTTATCTCTGGAACTGATGAAAATTAAGATTTTTTCTACTTATTGATTTTTATTTTATTTGGAAGGCAAACAATGCCATTACTAAGAACGGAACACATGCTGCTAATTTTGTTGTTTTTGGAAGTCAAGTTTCATGCTTATTGTTTTTTTTATATTTAATTCTCATTAATTTAATTAATTTGACTTTATTTTGGAAAGCAAACACGCACACACACACACACACACACACACACACACACACACACACACACACACACACACACACACATACACACACACTACATTACACACACTACATTAAAAATTATTCTTTTAATTTTAATTGTACATGGTTTGAAGTTAAACCAACTGAATTGATAAAAACATTGCACATGTATAGGTATAATTAGCTATTAATGTTTTAATAATAAAAGCATTAAAACATGAATATTCTTTTAAAGTTTTAGTTATTAACTCGTAAAGCTGTTTTATTAATAAATCATCCACGTGTACTTCTACTGAATTTTTGATTAGATATTCCTGAAAGTCAACTTTTAGTTGTTTTTTTTTCATTTGTTTTATTTAATTTATTAATTGTCGTTTTTTTTATTCTAAAAACATTTGTATTATTTGAAGTACTGTAACTTTTGATTCTACTAAATTTTTCATATGCAACTTTTGTAAGGAAAACAAATAATTAAAACGGTGCCAATTTATAAACAGATGTAAGTATTGAAGTTTTAATTATTTACCTTCACACAACTTTAATAAAACCATTACTGCATACTTTTACTTTTTTATATAAAAGGCAAACTGTTCTTATGAAAACATTTGAATGTAACTATTGATACTTGGATAATATTTCCATATTATTTTCAGGCTGCTTACTCATGTTGTGGGATTGCCTCTGTTATTTATTCAGCTGAATAGACATTCACAGCACAGTCCAAATATCGTGCTTTTCCTAGAAGATGAAAGCACTGGAAGGGCTGCTCCACTCCTGCCTCAGAATAGCCAGTAATTAAAGGTTTTACCTTCAATCGCTCTGGTCTTTACAGATTTCCCACAAATTCTGACCTTTGTTGTTCCAAGCAGCGTAACACCCAAATTAACGGCTGAAATGAGTTTGCACGAACGTTCCTCTTGACGATTAACCTTGAGCCTGGAGTTCAGTGCCAAGCTGCACCAGGTTCTGCGGGTTGGAGAAGATTGATTGGAGTTGAGGGAAACTCCAGACACTGCACAGATGTAACACTCCTTTATGAGAATTCATAAACATCACGAAGGTCTGAGAGCTTTCTTATTGTGAGTGTCCTTCGTACGGTCTTCAGAGTGTAGTTAGCGCCTGATGTTGAAGGTCTTATGGTGTTGATAAACGATGGAATTGAAGGTTATGGTTTAGGAGTTGCTCTAAGGTGGCTCACATACACATGGCACAAACAAATCTCTTAAAATATGATGTTTATGTCTAGTTATAATGGTTACTAAACCCTCTGTCAGCATGCAGGATAAACTTTGTCAAATGAATGAACTCAACTCAGGCCTGAAAAGAGTCTGGGTTTCTGTTTAGGTCTCTTTCATTACCCTTATTTGTCTCATATGCACATCAGCATTGACACACTGAGAAATGTAGTTCAATAGTTACATTTTAAGATGGCCCTGATGACTTCTCAAAAAGTAATACTATCGGCTTTCCTAATGAAGTAGCTACTGTAGCAGACGTGTTAAAGCTGGCTTTTTGTTCCAGTCTCTTATTGAAATGACTCCCGGGACACATCGACTTCACCTGAATCAGAGTTTCTATGCTAGTGTGATCACACCAAAAGGCCTTTTGATGATTTCTAGTAGCAGACTGAAGGATAGGAGCAGTCTTTGCTAATGGAGAGGTCTGTTTAACAAGGGAAAATGGAAACTTTATTTCAAGCACTGTGCTTGAAATGTTTTTGTTCTCTCTCTGTGCTTTTGTCCTGAATCTTTTAAGGATCAGACTTGCTCTTTCTGTTAATTGAGGCTGGCAGAAGTCCTCCGTGTTATGTTCTGTCACTTTAAACCAGTACATGCAAGATAACTAGTTCTCATCAGTGTTTAGGAAGCTACTTTAAAACTGCACTGTACTGTATTTTAAAACCTGTACAGCACATAGTAAAGTGTTTTTTATATTTTTGAAAGACTTTTATGCTCACTAAGACTATTGGTCACTACTGGTTTACTATATGAATATATTTAAAAATATAATTTATTCCTGTGATGCAAAGCTGAATTTTCATTATCATTTTTTCAGTCTTGAGTGTCACATGATCTTTCAGAAATCATTCTAATACTCTGATGTACTGCTTATGAAACACTTATTATTATTATTATCAATGTTCACGCAAATCATTCGTGATCCAGCTTCATCTACAGAATAAGTGTGTATAAGGGTTTTTATGAATCTTTGCAAATCACCTTTCCTGATATTGTGCTAGTTTATGGAATTATATTTGTGTCAATAAAAATGAACGTCACTTTATAAAAATGAACGTAACTTTATATAAACGAACGTAACTTTTCCAGAAACGATCAAAAATATGCCATTACAAAAGAAGAAAAACACAATGAAAACGAAAAAAAATTACTCAGTCGCACAAATTTAATATGCTCTTCAAATAGGCTTCATTCTTTGTTAATGATTTTCATAGATTCGTTTTCGCAAATCGTGGATTCTGAATGCGTTGCCACAGATTTCGCTTACGCTTCGCAAATTTTCGTTTGCTGTTTTGGCACAAACCTCTCGTGGGGGCGTGCTTAACAGCGATCCACTCTGATTGGCTAGTGAGCTTTTGATAGACAGCTGCTCTCTGACATGGAAGTACAGACGTCAGTGGCGTGCATATTGGAAAGCTGTCGCGGTGATTTGTGTATGTAAATAATATTTGACCTTCGGTCGTCTCAGTCTGTAAAGATGAGCTCTCAGGAGAGACACGGAAGCGGCATCATCGTCCTCCTCAGCTTGTCCCTCAAGGCAGCTTGAAGTAATTCGTGTTACTAAAGTAACGTTAATCAATAACATCGATCAAAGTTTTATTCATGTACAGTGTGCAACAGTTCGTTGCGGGTTATCAGTATCTGGAGGTCAAATATTATTTACATACTTAATATAATACAAACCAAGCACGACGTATTGCACACAAATCACCGCGACAGCTTTCCAGTACTTCCATGTAAGAGAGCAGCTGTCTATCAAAAGCTCACTAGCCAATCAGAGTGGATCGCTGGTTAAGCCCGCCCCCACGAGAGGTTTGTGCCAAAACAGCAAACGAAAATTTGCGAAGCGTAAGCGAAATCTGTGGCAACGCATTCAGAATCCACGATTTGCGAAAACGAATCTATGTAAATCATTAACAAAGAATGAAGCCTATTTGAAGAGCATATTAAATTTGTGCGACTGAGTAATTTTTTTTCGTTTTCATTGTGTTTTTCTTCTTTTGTAATGGCATATTTTTGATCGTTTCTGGAAAAGTTACGTTCGTTTGTATAAAGTTACGTTCGTTTTTATAAAGTGACGTTCATTTTTATTGACACAAATATAATTCCATACTAGTTAGCCAGTTTTCCCGGCTGAAGTTTACCGTCTGCTCGTCACTCAACGGAAGAGAGGGGCGGGGTCAGCAGAGCTCATTAGCATTTAAAGCAACATGGACTAGCTGAAAATGGAGCATTTTGACGGGGTACAAAGGGTGTTTTTTACACTACCATTGAGAAAACCAAAGTATGTTATAGACTTTTCATTAAGACCCTAAAGAATCATATCAACTTGTGGAAAATGGGCATCCGATGACCCCTTTAAATGTTTTATTTGCACACAAAAAAGAGCATTTGTACACAAATAGGCAAATGACACAATGTGATAAAAAAGAATACTAGTGTAAATGGCTAACCTCTTAGTGACACAATGTCGTTCATTAGGGTGAATGAAATTGCTCAATACTGCATAGTTGTTAATGTATAAATGTTGGACGGTTATATGCTAACATGCTCATTAGTCTTGTTACTGTTTCTGAATTAGTCATTTTTGCTGCTAATATATTTCCTATATTTCTTAGCTTGGGATATATAGATAGCATATTTTTCCCTGTGATAGAAAAGCCTGTTTTTCACGGTTCGGCTCCTTTAACCGTTTCATCAGCAGTGACCTTGCCACCATGCCAGTGCTCCAAACATTTGTGTACTTCAGATCCTTGAGATGTCCCAGTGTCTCCGGCTTTATCTCAGAAGGTCTTAGAGATCCTCTTCAGTATGGAGGCCAAGGACATTCTGTTGTACGGTCCTGATATAAAACTCCCTCATTGCATTTTATTTTGTTCCTGTAATAGACAGAGCTGATTTTGATGGTCCTAGCATCCTGTTCCCGTAGCGGTTTCTGCTGAGTCTAGCGATGGCTTTTGTCCCTCTTATAGAAACCAGACAAATGGGAGACGTTTGGCGGGACTGATGAGTGTGTGTGCGGAAAGCTGCTCTGACTCACTCTGATGTCTTTGTGTTTGTGTTGCGTGAGGCTGTATTGTTGTGCTATCATGTGGTGAGTTCAGTGTGATTTTTATTGTGTTTGTATGATAAGATTGTGTTTGAAAAGGAAAACACTCTTGGTGATGTTCAACTAGTGTAACAGCATTTGTATGTCTGAGAGGATCACATTAAATAATGGAAAAAGAGACATAAAAGTAACTGAAGTTTAAATTAATAAATGCATGGATAAATAAGTAAATAAATAAAATGCTACAAAATTCACATTTTATTAACTATGCTACATTAAAATGAATTCTTAAAATGGAGCCAAAATCAAATGGACTAGTATTATCTTTACCAAAAAAAAACTAAAAACACATGGTATTAACTTTTGACATTTACTAAGCTAGCACAATGTATTATTTGACGTACTATGTAAATGCTATGTTATATAAAGTTGTAATTATTAATTTGCAGGGTTATTGTTAACTAAAACTGAAAGCAGACAAAACTACTTATGAATATATATATATATATATATGTGTGTGTCTGTGTGTATGTTGTTATATATATGTTATATAAAAAATACAAATATTATTTATGCCAAGGCATAAATGCAACATTTCTCCTTTTAATTTACTTCAAGTTAAAGTACTAAAATAACAAATTAAAACTTAATCTTAAAATAACAAATACATATTTAAAAAGGCTAATAAAAATAATGAAATCACACAATTTTAAAATGGATAATATTTTTTACAATCTAATATTTTTTACAATCTAATTCAAAATATTAATAAAACCTATGATAGTATATCGATGCTAAAATACTTTTTAGTGCTATATGATAATATCATATATGATGGTATTACAGTGATTTTTCCATAGGTTTTATAAAGCAGAAGGATTCTCTTGTAGATGTATAACTGTATTCTTTGACTCTTTCCCTTCAGCCACTCCTCTATCGGTGCGATGCAGCAGTGACCCCGCCCTCGCCCCTCCCCTGGATGTCTTTTCAGTGGACCCTGAGGACACGATCAGCAGACCCCAGTCCACTGTGAGTGAACACACACCACACACTGATGCTTGACAGGAGTGTCTGGGAAAGGGCCAGCTTGCTTTTTTCAGTTGTTACAGTAAACGAAGTACAAATTTGTATTGTGCTTTTGGAGGAAGCAGTGCTTTTAAGTTCTTGGTCTTTTGACGTATTTAACCTGTCCTTGTTTGCAGGATTTAACACTAAACAGTCAACTTTCATGGTCATGTTGTTTTTGTGCTTAAGGTTGACCTTTTAGCTCTGTCATCGTAGTTATCTTACTCTCTTCAATGATTGTTTTCATCAACAAAGCTTTTACTCTCTCTATCTGTCTTTCATTCTTTGTGTTTGAGGTCATCTGTTAAACAGCTCTTTATTGCTCTCACATTTAGACGGCATATATAATGCTACCTAAAATGTTTAGGGTCAGGAAGATTATTTTTATTATGGAAAATGTTTCTAGAGCAGCAAATCAGAATGATTTCTGAAGGATCATGTGACACGGAAGACTGTAGTAATGATGCTGAAAATTCAGCTTTGCATCACAGGAATAAATTATATTTTAATAATTGTAATAATGTTTCTGTTTTTATTGTATTTTTGATTAAATAAATGCAGCCTTGGTGAGCATAAGAACTTTTTAAAAACCATTTAAAAATCATACAGAGTCTTACTGAACTTTTGAATAGCAGTGTAAGTTTCAAAATGAGTGAACAGTGTTTAGGTTCGTGCTGTATGTACTCTCAGTGCTTCAGACTCACACAGAAAGCCAACGCAGTATATTTTAATTCTGAGTGTGGCATTTCCTAAATTGTACCACTTTCAGGCTCTTGGGAACTGCTGAGTGTTCAGGACTACATACATAAAACTGTCCAATATCTCTAAAATATTACCATCAAATGGGAAAAGAAAGTGTACGGCAATTGTTAGGAATTTATAGGGTGTCTGCAAAAATAAGGCTCACGCACCCTTCCGTCCCTGATGGCTCTGAGTGACAGTAATCATTGCGGTGCACTCCTCAATGACAGTGTGAGGGCATGCTAATGCATCAACAACAGCACTTTTGAGACGGTGAGGATTCATAAATATATGCGTATTCTCTCTGCACCCAAATACATATCTGCTTCTGTCAGTGCCACCGCTGCAGATTCCACTTCCTCCCGCAGGACTTCTTCAGCACTCGTAAGAATCAGGTGACGCTTGTAAAGGATTCTTGGAGACTGGTTCCAGATACATTACCAACATGATTTATAGAAATAGGACGTGTTCCTGGATCAACATTTCTTTCAATCAGTCAGTGCCTAGTACGAGGTCAGCTTAACCTTAGATGATAGGAATGCTGTTTTTATCAATTTCATTAATTTTATCATATTTTGTGTTATCCTGTATATATGCATGTGTCAGTGTTGATCAGTTTCATCTTGGAAAATAGGAAATGTACACTACAGGTCACAAGCTTGGGTTGAGGAAGTATTTTTAATTGTTTTTGAAAGAAATCTCTCAACAAGGCTGCATTTTTATTGCAAAAATACAAGAAAGAAAGAAAGAAAGAAAGAAAGAAAGAAGCAACTAACAAAAGCATAACCGAAAAAGGCAAAACAACAAGCAAAGGAAACTAGCAAACTACAGAATGACAAAAAAAACAAAACAAGAATGAACCAGCTAATGAACAAACAAACTAATTAATAAAAGAAAGACAGAAAGAAAGAAAGAAAGAGAACAAGCTACTGAAACAAACAAATAAACCCAAAATGAACCAACTAAGGAAGAAAGAAAGAAAGAAAGTTCAAAAAGGCAAAAAAAGGAAACTTTTGAAACAAACAAAACAAATCCATGAATAAACAACTAATGAATAAATGGATAAACAAACAGATTAAAGTAAACGAGCAGTTTTGTCCCCAGATCACAGCATTGTATGAAAATCAATTAAAGGTCCCAGGTGTTTATTAGAGATAATTACTCATCTCACGTTCATGTTAATGTGTGCTGGAAGGTCTAGACAACCTCAACACATCTGATAATCATCTTGTCTTCAGCCTACAACATGATGACAAAGTGAGCGGAGATTCTCCATCCCTCGCTCACTCACTATTACCCGGCTCTCCTGTACGTACAGCTGAGGTGTGAGCAGAGCCCAGAGAAACTCCTCAAATCATTTAACGGTGTGCCGTGCTTCAGTGGAGGTGACCGCTGGCTGTGAGCTTCAGCTCCTGGGACGGATGATAAGAGACTGGGAGAGCTTCAGGGTTCCCCTTCTCTGCTCATATCATGAGCATGAAGCTCAGAGATCCTTCAGGGTGTTTTCAAAATCAGAAAAGACACGAGATTTACTCAAGTAGGACATTCCGTTCTAATCTCATGGTCCTGGAACAACCTTACTCCTGAAATGATGGAGGTTTACACAAATATTATTCAAGACCCCAAAACTAATTCTAAAATCTGATCTGGTCCGATTATGAAATGTTGTTCCAGGAACATGTTCTAGTCGTTTGATTTCATAACTTGCTCCTGAATTATCAACATTTACTGGAACAACATTGCATTGAACTCAGCAAGACTTTTTTTTGTTAGATCAGATCATAAAAAATACAGAGATAAAGGAACTTGTACATTGAAATTATATTTACTGTAAACACTAACTGATGGCTAAAGTTGTGTTGAAAGCCAAGCATTAAAAGGCTCAAATACCATGGTATATAGTATGGTATACCAAGGTACTTTAAAGAATACCATGGCATTGCTAAGTTACCATGGTACTTTTTTAATAATTTGGGTCAGTGTTTTTGTTAGTAAGTCTTATGTTATAAATTGTGCTGAGTTATCATGTGCATTAGATTGATGAGCCGCCTTTGCTGTTGTAATATCTGTCAGATCTACAGTTAGATGGATGGATGTGATGGACTCAAAGGTCATAGAGAAACACATTTGTGATGCAAAAATCTCTACACACACACACACACACACGCACGGACGCACGCACACACAGTCTCTTACAAACGCTCTCATTAGGCTGTGACATTTATTAAATTACTGTATTCCCAAGAGTGTAGCCAGCGCTCATAAGTCTTATGTAAACAGGCCACGCACCCCGAGAGCCAAGGACACACATATTTAATATACCCTCCGCTCTCACGGCTGATACATCTGACCATGAATGTTTTACTGTGTTTACTTCAAGCATATTTAGGTCGTAAACATATCAAATCCTCACATCACGCCTGACTCAGTTTTTCCTGTTGTTCCATTACGTTTCCACCAAAACCTTCAATAGCGTATTTTCCAGCATATAAGTTGCATTTTTTTTAATCATCTGAGTTTATGAAACAAGCTGTGACTTATTTAATGCAATTAACTTCAAGCACACAAGTTGTGAAGTGACATATTTGTGTTGGTGTTCATTTATTTATAAGTTTATTTGTGTAGTGCATTTCCAACACATCACTAGTTTCAGTTTTGCAGTTTCCGTTAAATTTAAAGAATTTGTTGTATGTTTTGTTTTATTAACCAATATTTTACATTTATATGTAATTGTAATAATAAAATGTTACTTATACTTCTTATTTTATCTCGACTCTCAATTTTGACCTAATGCAATGTGTTATACAGTAAATATGATCAAAGAAGGCTGTGAAAATTAGTCTGCATTGTTAATACTTTTGATCTTATATAAAACAAAAAACACAAAAATCTAACCTTCTAACCCTTGTCAAAACAATCATGTTATCCGACCATCTCTCCATTAAAGTCTCTGTATCTGTGGGTTGTCGTCCTCATGTGAACAGTGTGCACTCAAGGAGGGAGATGCACTTTAACAATAGCCCCACTGGTTCCTCAGGAGCATGTGGCCTAGCGGGGGGATAACCGCTCTCTACTCAGATTATCTAGGTCACTTTTTGTGTGTTTTCTGCGTCCCGTGAGGGGGGGGTCCCATGTGTTTGTGTGTGTGTGTGTGTGTGTGTGTTTGTTTGGGTGGAGAACCGGGTGCGTTGTGGACCAGCATTAGTGACGACTCCACGGTGAGGAAAGTCGACCTTCCTTTTTATGGTGCATCATTTTGTTTTTCTTCATCTTTGTGTTTTGATTTCTTGTCATTTGCCTTTTATTTGTTTTGATCGCTGTTTCCAGATGAGATATTAATTGCTTAGAAAGAATTGAAATGCGGACAGTGAGAGAAAGTAGTATTTCAGTGCCGAACTGTGTCGGCATCCTGCTCCGTTGGCGACACTGGCGCGTGGTGTGGCTGTTTTCGCTCCTCCAGAGTAACTGAAGTCATGGTGAGTGTGTATTTGTGTTGACAGGGTATCAGTCATGCAACCACTGAGGTGAAGGGAGGAGCCATGGACAAGCCCAAGGTGGACGTCCCAAACTCCAGGACTGCACAAGTCGACTTAAGGTGAGGGAGTTTGTGTATGCTTATATATAGTGTATGATTGTGTATAAACACTCAAAAGGGAGTATGAAATAA
Organism: Oxygymnocypris stewartii; assembly: GCA_003573665.1. Lineage (NCBI taxonomy): Eukaryota > Metazoa > Chordata > Actinopteri > Cypriniformes > Cyprinidae > Oxygymnocypris > Oxygymnocypris stewartii. The sequence continues at coordinate 22,754 of QVTF01010207.1, forward strand.
TAATAATAATTGATTATTCATTTCAAGCAGCAATCGGTCCTGAGATGACATTGTATCTTTGTTTTGTGAAAGGTTATTTCTGTGTGTGTGTGGACATGAGGTTTTTGTATACTGTTGGCACATTTTATATGTACTTTTTCATATATATATATATATATATATATATATTGTATATAAACACACACACACATATATAGATTGACATTTTATCAATTTATTTTATACATTTATTTATACATATTTATATTTACTTACATTTTTTTACATAGTTTAAATGATATCAATATTTACTAATATTTTAACAGTGGCAAATGTGATATCCAGTATTTATGCTGTGGCACTTTTACAATGTCATTGTATGCGTCACAAACAGTGTATTTGGGTACCTTTTTGTGATACTTAATTTGAAAAGAGCCTCGTTTAACACGGGTTTAAGGATTGTAAAGCACTTTTAAAGCATTGAACAGCACACTATTTCAACAGTTCATTCATGTTTAAAAGTCAGGCCTAATGTCACGTGCTTAAACAAGCTTTTTAATGCTTATCTAGAAGCAGCTTTTATTGATATTCTTATCAAGCTGAAATAATGGAAACAGCAGAACTGATTCGGCTCTTCTGAGCTTTGTGATTTCAGAAGATGATTTCACTTTGAGATGCACGAGAGCAGCAGAAGAGCTTATGTGTGTATATATCAACATTCCCGGTCTTAATACTTACACTTGTTGCCATAGTCACGGGACGGGAACGTACATACGTCACGTTTTCTCCATTCGTGCCTCTTATCGCAGGTCATGTGACCTCATCTCTTCTCCCTGAGAGAGGGATGAAGTTTATCTCTCGCCTCTCTTCACTGCTTCTGTCAATCAGCATTACTGATGCACTCGCGCGCACACACACACACACACACACTTGTACAGCTCATTAAACATTGAAGTGGTCTACAGTACTGCATCACCTCAGCTGAAGCCCCTGAGGTCCATCTGGGATTCAATCAACTTTAATAAGAGTGCTTATGTAAGTTTTCTGTATTCTCTGAGATAAAATCACCTCCCATTCCTACTATATAGTTATTATTCAACGTTTTAGGTCTGGTCTTCATATTAATGTCATTTTCTTCAGCTGGACACGTTAGGTAGATGCTGTGGGTGAAGTCAGATAAGATGCTATTTAATTTAACACAAATAAAACTGAAGCTTTGAGGGAGCTGTAGATCATTCAAGTTGACCGTTCAGCCAATAATTATTGAAATATGTCTTTTCCAATGGCCAGAAACTGTGAAAAACATTATTGAATGCTGCATACTTGGTGTCTCAATCACAGATTACATTTTAATAAGTGTTTTATTATTAGTTACACATGATATTACCAAAGAAAAGACATAAGTAATAGTGACAGAATCTTATTTTCTCTGGCTATAGTTCGGATGCCTCATTTAGTGTAAAGTTATCGATATTAATTTTACATTTTATTCATCCTTTAGATATTGTTAATAAGTATGTAATATTATTTTGTTCAAATGTAAAAAAAAAAAGAATTTAATGGCAGACAACTTTGAAAACACCACTAAATAAATAAATGCAATACAATAAACTCAAGTAAAATAGTGATATTAAAATAATAAAATACACATATAAAAAAATATATACATAAACAAACAAACAAAAATAAATAAATATAAAATAAATGGTTAATAAAATAAAATGTTCCAAATTATGTTTTTGGCTATTTTATCATCAGCCAGACAAATACTGTAAATCTGTTTTATTAGTTAGTTTAAATTTAATCAAGAATAATAACAAACACCTTACAAATCACATAAAATAAAATATAAAAAAAATTAATGTATCTAAAATATAAATAAAATGATATAAAATCACACAATGAAATGAAAAATGCATATGATAAAACACACAAGTATGAAATAGCCAGACATTAGTGGCATAGACAGCTAGTTTAGGTTCAGCTAGTTTCTGAGGGCGTATGATTCTTCTTCAGATCATTTGTGGAATTGTGGTATGAGACTAGAAATGATTTTTCTCTTTTATCTTGAAATTGATCACAGGAACAGGGAAAGTGTTTTTCTCTCTCGGTGTCGTGCTGTTGTGGTGTGTGAGCAGTAATAAGCTCTGTATCTGTGATGAGCTGCTGCCAGTCTCAGTTTTTATTCATGTAAATTCATGGACGCTCCGCGCCACACTGGGCACATGCAGATTGGCAGAGGAGTTTTTTATTTTGGGAGGAATGCAAATGAAGGAGAGGTTTTATTTTTGTGTTGATGCACTCTGCAGATCAAGCCGTGCGGAAGGATATTTCCTGATCTCACTAGTTGAGTTTGTTTGTGTGTGTTGGTAGTCTGTATTATCATTTACCAGATGTGGCAGCGCTTCATAATGCACGTTGACAATAATCTGTAATTAGACCAGCAGAAAGTCACATGGAAGTTTATTTTTGTGTCCACTTGAAGGAAGTGTCTGTCTGGCAGGTATTGACAAATCTTTTTATTTTTATTAAAATGTTTAGGGTTAGTATTTACAGAATATAGAATTTATAATAGTAAAATTATAATATTTTAAATAGTAAATAAATACATTATAGTAACTGTTATTTGTCAAGCCTGTTTGAATCTTCCAGAAAATATTCTTTATTTCTGGCAAAGATTGAAGAGCTTGCATCTCTCTCTCTCTCTCCCTCTCCCTCTCCCGCTCTCTCTCTCTCTCTCTCTCTCCATCTCTCTCTTTCTCTCTCTCTCTCTCCCCCTCCCCCCCCCTCTCTCTCCCCCCCTCCCCCCCCCCTCTCTCTTCCTCTCCCTCTCTCTCTCTCTCTCCCCCCTCCTCTCTCTCTCTCTCTCCTCCTCCGTTCTGTCTTTATTGTGATGAAAGATGCAGGTAGGCACCTTTGCCTTCGGCTCTCATCTCAGACACACTGAATAGCAGTGACTCTGCTGGCTTTCGGCTCATTTGTTTGGTCATTAATGTCGTCCCGCAGGACATAAACAGCAAATGGATTTGCAGTGTGTGTTGACAAGAGTACAAAGTAGCTGGTGAATACTTTAGCTTTTGTGTGTGGGTTTGTGATTTAAATGCACTGACTGCTGTAGGCCAAAAACATACTCTACGCAAGTACACGGACGCGGATGCTGGTTCAATGCATTGCAAACATGTGTTTCATATACGAGGGTAAATCAGTGCCATGATAAAACAGTTTTTGGTTTATTTATTTTTTTAATTATGTTTTAAATGTTTTAACGGGGTCATCTACAGTGGCCGAGAAGTGCAAAACAAATCACGATTCTGAAAACAAAATAAGAAATTACAAACGCAAAAGCAAATCAAAAAAGAAACTTGGTGTTTTGTTTTCGAATTTGTCATTGTGTTCTCTGACTTGTTATAATGTTTTCTGATTTTTTGTTTCTTGATTTGCTTTTGCGTTTATAATTTGTTATTTTGTTTTAAGAATCGTGATTTGTTTTGCACTTCTCGGCCACTGTAGTCATCAGATGCAAAAATAACTTTTACATGTTGTTTGAACTGAAATGTGTGTTGGCAGTATTTGTACACAACCACCCTATAATACTAAACATCCACCTAGTGTTTGGATCCCTTTCTAAAATCAAGCCATTCTCAGATGCGTGTCTGTGTGACGTCACACAGACCCAGGCCCTTCCACGATTGTTGATTGACAGTAGCGTCTAACTTTAGACCCGCCCTGAGTGAGGTGTCAACAGTTCGGAACCGGTGTAGACAAGAATGGCTTCTTAGTGATTGAGGTGTTTTGTTGGGATGTAATAATGAACATAGCAGTCCTCATTTACTCCCGACATCTGAGCCGCTGAAGATGCAGTGGATTACGTTTGTTTTTGAAGGCAATGCACCCCCGATCTGCCTAAATGCGTTTATGTTCGCGCGAATCATTCGTGATCTAGCCTCACCTACAGAAGTAAGAATCATTTTTTATAATGAATTTGGTTAATTGCCTTTCCTAATAACGTGGTAGTTAGCAAGTTTCCCGATGAATGCGGCTAAAGTTCACAGTCTCTCAGGGAAAAAGAAGAGAGGGGCGGGGTGAGAGTAGCTCATTAGCATTTAAAGGGAAATGCAACAAAAGGGGTTTCTGTGAACAGAGCTGTTCTTGACCAGTTAAAAGGGTGTAACCAAAGTATGTTATTGACTTTTCATTAAGACTTTAAAAAAATCATATCAGCTTGTGGAAAATGGGCATCCGATGACCCCTTTAATTTGTCTGTGTACATTTGTTTGTGTGCGCGTCTGTGTATTCGTTTAACAAATTATTTACTCACTTGAAGTATTTATTTTACAGAAAAAAAATATTAATTTTTTGTTTTGTTTTAAATGTATTTTTCAATCACATACATTAATCTGTATGCTTATTATTAATTATTTTTTTGTTTGTATTTATGTATGCATGTATGTATTTATTTCCTTATACACTTGGCATATTTTATTTTATTTTATTTTGTTTTATTTTATTTTTGGCATTGGACATTATATAAAACAATATCAGTTTAACAGTACATTTCTTTTACAATAATTCAACTGGAAATTTTTATATTTTTACCACTTAAATTTTATATTTGTTATTGTTTATGTTTTAAGTTTCTTTCTCATTTTCACATATATCTGTGTGCTTCTGCATTGTCAAGTACTTGTGTGTGTTTATGTATTTATGCATGTACTGTATATTTGTATGTATGTATATATGTATGTTTGTATTTTGCAGTCCAATTTTTTTGACTGGCAGACAATACATGGGTGGAAACCTGTATGCTTTGATTGCGAAACCTAAGCTATAACTAATTTTACTCTTTCTCCAAAAACACCTTAGCATTAACCTAGTAACCACCCACAACACCCTTGTAACCACATAGCAAACACTTAAAACGTCATAATATTGCTGTGGCGGGATTTGCATGGGCAAACAGCACTCAAATATACTTTAGTAAATATAAAAATCTAGTGTATCCTATGTGTATTTGTGTTTGAATGTAAGCGTAAGGCCAGAGGAGTGTGATTGAACACTATAACATTACACACACTTCGAGAGCTCTAGACCTGAGGAAATGATGCAGGTGACAGGAGCACTCTATTGATATCCAAGACCGTTCCCACCTTAATGGTTTTTTGGCTTGTCATTTTGACGTGTAACTGTTGTTCTGCTAATGCAATTGCGTTCCGCTGAAAGTTTCCACCTCCAAAATATATTTTTCAGTATGTGGAAGTCGTTTTCCTTTTTTCTGCCAAGAAAAATGCTACTAACCACCGTGACTGTTGTGTTTTTCCTACTGCAGCAGCCTCACGCGGACGGTGGAGATTTCTGGAGACCTTGGGCCTCTGGGCATCAAAGTCATATCATACTGTTCCTCACTGAGTGGAAGGTAACACACACACACACACACACACACACACACACACACACACAGACAAACACGCACGCACACACACAAACACGCACGCATGCACACACATGCACCCACGCACACATGCACGCACACACACAAATGCACACACACACACACACACACACACACACACACACACACACACACACACACACACACACACACACACACACACAGACAGCCACAGAAGCACACATACATGCACACAGACACAGACACACACAGACACAGCCACAGAGACATAAATACACACACACACACACACACACACACACACACACACACACACACACACACACACACACACACACACTGATTCATGGCATCTTTACACTCTTTTATGATAATGGACCATGAGATGCACTGTTGTACAAATTCTGCTGTTGGGTTTCTTGAGTACTGACTTTCAGTTTGTAGACTTTGGTGTTTAGCAGGCTTTTATACAGCTGACAGTCTAGCAGCGTGAGTTTAAAGGGATCATTCACCAAAAAATGAAAATTCAGTGAGTATTTTTATGTCTGCCTCAGCCATTAGGATATGTAACCAGTTGATCAGTATGTATGTATGTGTATATATATATATATATATATGTATATATACTGTATATATATATATATATGTATATATACTGTATATACACTTACTATCATGTGCGCATTACTTAGTAGTTTCACTTTCATAATATCAAAGTTCTTAGTCAACAGTGTCCCATTCATGTTCATCCATGAACACAATCTCACACACTTGCAGGAAGTAGCTAGGAGAAGGGCTCTTTCAGGCTACATGAACAGGTCAAAAGTTAAGTGCTCAGGGCAAGGACACACACGTGCTCCATGACAGGAAGTCCTCCCTGGGTGGACGCTGACATGCTTCCTGTTGTTGGGGCCTGTGCGCCCTGTTGAGCTCCAGATGGAAACAAACCCTCTCTCTGTAGGTGGACAAACCTGTGTGGTGGCCTGGTGAACTACTCGTTAGGGTGTGTCAGTCTCAAAGGAAACCCAAAAGTCTTAAAGGAAGTAACAGCAAATGAAATCCTGTGTTTGGTTCATTTTCCCAGTAATCACAAAATTGATTATTGAAAGGGTTGTCTGGAAAGATCTGTTCTCAAAAAAGAAAGAGGCTAAGTTCTCCAAAATTGAGAGACAGTTCAGACAAAAAGTTTCAAAATTATGCCTGATATTTTCATAAAAATTATTATAAACAATATTAATACTGCTTGTTTTTTTAATATACTTTTTAATCTATTTATCTTGACATTCTGTATCTCTATGCATATCTTCACTTCAAAATCCTCCAGTATTTTTTATTTCTATATTTTGTTCCCCTACACCTTGTTTATAAATGTTGGACATATCTACAGACATATCTCAGTTTTTTTATAAACCGAGCATTTATGTTATTATTTTTCTTAATGACATTTGCTCATTTTAGGATAAAAAAGAAATCAGTTTTTTTATGTTTATATTATTAGATAATTTACATAACCTCCCACTGTATCTGGCAAACAAGCAAACCACTAGGCCACAGTTCCACCACCATTTTATTTAGTGTACTAACAAAACTACAGACATTTTATACAAGTCATTTTCCATTGTACTTCAGCTACTTATGTATCATTATCTTCAGTTATTTTCTGAATGTCCTTCCCTGACTGAAAGCTGTTTGTTGTCTGTGTCATCAGGACTCTGGGTCTAAATATCCGAGGCATCGAGAAGAACAGCCGCTCTGAACGAGAGAGGATCTTTGAAGAGGAGGAGTGCATCGTGCAGATCAATGACACCGAGTTAATAGACAAGTCCTTTGCTCAGTGAGTGTCTGACTCTTTCATCCGTCACACTTTCATTGTTGTCATGTGGATTACTAATCGTCCTCCAGCTCTCTTTCTCTCCACTTCAATCTCTTCTTTCATTATCCGTCTTTTGTGTTGTTCCATGCGATTGTTCTCTGTCCTAGTCGCTCGTAGCGTGCAAACACAATCGTCCCAAGCCTTTTGTCCTTGTTGTTAACTATCACTCTATCATTTTCCTCACCTTCTTGCAGAGTTTCAGTGCTATAACTTTAACACGACAAAAGAGAATGGTTTTCTCTTGCCACGAGTGTGGAATTGGCCTATTAAGTGGCATCCGCGGTATCGGACAGCCTTCAAAAGAGCGTCAGATTAAACGAAGTGGCACTATTAGAGAAAGAGAAATAGCTATTAGAGAAATGGCTATGCGAGTTAAAGGTTTTGAAGGAGAAAAGGAAAAAGACTTCAATCAAGCAAGTCAATTTTACATCTCCTGCGGCGTCTTGAACCGAACTCCAAAAAGACGTTTGACGCAACATGAATTGATCCATGTTTTCCTCTTACATTTGCTTTCAGTATTGTTGGCCTTTAATTGTCTCTTTAAGTTTTGTACTTATACTTGTTGATAACCATTTGAAAATGTTATACGATTCATGTTTCAGAATCTAAATGTGATTTAGATTAGTCATGTTTTAATTCAAAATGTCATTGTTTTCATGTTTAGACATTTTATTTGGCATCCTTCCTGACTAAAGTCTATTCTATTTATATTTATATTTCTGTTCAGTCTGTTTAGCTTTTTTTTTTATTAAAGCATCAGTTTTTCACTTCTATAACAGTAATAGGATTGTTATCAATCAAGTAATATGTTGTGTTGGTGTAAGAATTGTTTTGATTATTAGTATTAATGAATTGGTCATATTTCTATTCTTAGCATTAAAAGTATGAAGTTATGTGTTGCAGTGAGCCTGATTAGTGATTCACAAGCTGAACAAATGTGTGTGTATTGTTGTGAAACCGTGAATGAAGCATCATAATTTACGTTACTGATTTCATGAACAATTTAAAATAGAGAGATTCAGTTCCAGTCATTTTTTAAAGCTGTTTTACACCATTAGGAACAAGACACTCAACTGTGGTCAAATCTGTATCGCACCACTGAACATTTAGATCGACACATTTAACACAGCTTGAATTGTGTCAAATGCTATCCATTTGATAGGTTTTTATAAAATAAAAGTCTGATTGGATTAGCCACCTGAAGCCATTGTAAAATATGTTTTATGTAAATTTGGCCGCATATCAATTGAATGTCATTAGTGTAGTGACATATTTAATTTTATGCAAATGAAATTGGACCATGAAGGGCAACTAATCCGAAATTCCTTCTTTTTCAATTGTGTTGTTTGAAAGACATTTGTTCTTGTTAAAACCCATTTAAATTCACCCAAAAAATGACAGTATGTTGCATATATAACAATCTTAAGTCATGGGAAGTTGTGGTCTAATGGTTGGAGAGTCGGATTCGTAATCCAAAGGTTGTGAGTTCGAGTCTCGGTCCGGCAGGGATTGTCGGTGGGGGGAGTGAATGTACAGCTCTCTCTCCACCTTCAATACCACAACGAGGTGCCCTTGAGCAAGGCACCAAACCCCCAACTGTTCCCCGAGCTACGCAGCATAAATGGCTGCCCACTGCTCCGGGTGTGTGTTCACGGTGTGTGTGTTCACTGCTGTGTGTGTGCACTTGGATGGGTAAATACAGAGCAACAATTCCAAGTATGAGTCGCCTTACGTCACTTTAACACCATATAGATGGGTAAAAAAAATAATTAATTTCACTTGTTAGTATTTATAAATTTGTCATTTCTATCATCTGCATTGAAAGCGACAAAAAAAGTGGGCCTTATTTGTGAGCGAATTTGTTTGTAGACTGTTTGTAAAACTTTGAAAGTGTCAAGATTTATCTTATTCATTTAGCAAATGTCTTACAAAAATAGAGAGATTCCATTCCAGCCTATTGAATTTCCATTTATTTTCCATCTATGTTCTAAATGCATCTGTTGTGAACTGTAAAATCCAAACTTTCTTGGCTTATTATTTGAACACAATCACACTAGTCTGGTAAATTCCAGGCTGATGTTATGTAGTAAGATGTGATTCCCAACGGAAGTCCTTGAAGGAAAAGCCCCTAATGAAGGAGGCTGCTGAGTCTTTAAAGCACTGAACGCCTTTGTATTCATGTTATCTACAAATATGCATTACAGAAGAGTAAGAAATTGTTTCGCTCTTGATGTTTCAGGTCTCAAGAAGTGTTTCGCCAAGGCATGTCCTCGCGCTCCATACGTTTAGAGGTGCTTCCTGTCGCCAACAAGCTCTGCTATGAAAAGAGCCTCATCGGGCAGCTTTTCAACAACACCGAACCAAACCCCGCGGTCCCTAGTATCACGAGTCCTTTCTTGGTTCATAAGCTCACTCCGAACAATACATCAACGCCGTCTCCAGAGCCTCCTGCATCACAAACCCTGCCCTCATCACAGACCCCACCCCCAAAAGAGGAGGAGCTTCAGCCTTCAAGACACACCCCCATCCAAACGGATCATCACAGAGCCACGCCTTCTCCTCCGGTCAGCGCGTCACCCACCCTGAAAGATGGCAGTGAGAGCCCCGCCTCCAAAAAGGCCCCGGACCTCGTCACGCTGGTTAATACGATCAACAAAAAGTCTGGGAAGAAAATGAAGATCGATTTGAAGAAAGGTAAGCTGGATGTGAAATCAGATCAATACCCACTGAATTTAAAAATGTTTTGCTCAAAAATATATCACATTATGCACATAAAATGGGTTGCGAATATCATTTAATGTTGAATTAAAGTTTGAATAGTAGAAACTCTGTCCAATTGACCAGAAGGCGCTGTCATGAGCCCTGCGATTTAACCCATGTCAAATCTGCTGCATAGCAACGTCTGTACTTGTTCTTCTCCCGTTTTTCCTCACCTCTCTGTCTTTATCGCTCCTCTAAGCTGATTGACAGCTGCTATTGTTTAACACTTTAATGTCAGGTGCTCTTCTGGGACTCGAGATTTCATCTTTAGTATGCTGGATAGGCCACTATCCTCTATGACATCTCTCCCTCAAGTGTGTGTGAGAGAGAGACAGAGCAGTTCTCGGCTTCAGTAATCACGTGTGTCCCTGCGAACGAGAGACTTTAGGGAATCGCTTTCTTAGCATGATTCTTTAAGCCTCTTTTTTATTTCTTCTCTTATTGTGTTCCTGAGTGAATCTTATGAAGTCAGCCCAAAATCAAAGTAAAGTAAAAAAAAAAAAAAAAATATATATATATATATATATATATATATACACACGCACACAGTATATTATAATAGTGTATACATATATATAAATACTAGTATAGTATTTATTATATATAAATATATTCAGTTTTTCTCATGTGAGTGTCATCCTCTCATTGTGACATGTCATGAAAAATAAGTATATTTTCCCCAAATTATCATTAATTTAAGAAAATATAATTTAATTTACCTCCCAATACTGTCCAATACCAGTAACATTACAATAAAATAATAGTAAAATAATATATAGTATTGTGTTAAAGATGCATCATTCTATATCTGTTAGGTAGTGAACTGCCTTTAATTTATGCAAATTTTACAAAAATAAATAAGAAATAAATAAATAAAAATAAATTATTGTAATACCATGATTTTAGTATTTTGTTTTGGTAAAAAAAAATAAGGATCTGAAGTCTAAAGATTCTAAGTGGAATATATATATATATATATATAAATGCACGCACACACACACACACTAAATTTTAAAAATAAATATTAACTTTAATATTGTAAATATAAAAATATGATTATTTATCCAATGAATATTACGGTAAATATACATATATATGCAATAAATATACAACTATATGTAATACAAACTTTATTGTTACAAATATTAGTATACAAATATTATTGTTTCTGCACTACAAAAATAAAAAATATATTTTTGTTTTTCCATCCTAGTGATTTTTGGGGGAAATGTGACCTTGACATGTTTCTGATATTCTCTCTTCATCTCTTTTCAGCTTCCCTTCATCCAGTGCTTCCACTTCCTCTAATCACTTTTTTTCAGACCACACCCTTTGTCATTGTTTCTATCGCTCTTCTTTCACACCATCTCTCTCTCCTCATCTCTAGTCTCCTGTAGATGTGTTCACGTGTGAAATTAAAGTGCAGAGCTGTCTAATCCCCGTAAGGAAACATTTATCAGCGTGCAGGGGTGGAGACGGAGGTGTTCAAACCTCTGCAGAGACACCGACGGCTTAAACACAGGTTATCAGTCCAGAGTGCTGGAAAGCTATCATCAGCGTATCACTGACCTTTTGACCTGATCTCGGATCAGATGAGCTTGATACAGTCTGCACAGATCTATGAGGGTCATAACAGGGAACTGCTCCTTGAATGCTTTCGCTAAAATTAATGTGTTCTTGAAAATATTTTCTCTCTCTAGACATCAGTATACGCTTTTGGAAAAAAAACATATTCATAGTCAGTAATTTCTAAACCAGATTTCAGTCATAGTAGTGACACTCTACTGACATTGGCTTTTATGAAATTAACCAGTAATAGATATAGAAAACAATGCTATTTGGAAAAAGTGCACGGGGGGTTAATTTCATGTCAGTTACAATTTAGAGAACAAAGCCTCAAAAGTTCTACTTTTCAAAGTCGGTGTCAAATTTTCAATGTCTCATTGTTGAATGCAAAATTCTATTTAAATATATGAATTTTGATTCTGAGAAGCCTTTTCAATTGGATTTTCTTTGACAATAAACTACATTTTAAACTTTAAAACAAAAATAAAAAAAACTTTAAATGCAACAAACCTTTTTATTAAAAATACTAATTATTAATTGCTATGTAAGATTCTTTAATTTTACAATAGATTTTTATTTGGTGTTTTTATATTTAATTAATTTTTTTATTTTGAGTGCCTTTAGATTTAAAATGTATAAAGTTATTTTTTCTTTGCTAGTCTAACAAACAAACAAAAAAGACCAACACGGTATGAGCTTTTAAATTATGTAATTTCATCAGGCATTCCAGATTCGACTTCATATCTTTGACATTTACATCTTTATTGGTGAAATGTTCTCATTGCATGGCAAAAATGATCAATTCAAATTGTATGACTAGCATTGAGGTGAAAATCTGGGGCAATATTCCTTACTGTAACTAGATCCTTAGGATGTTAGCAAGACTTCAAGACGTTGTGGTGTGGATTTTAGTGGAACGATTATGTACTTTTTCAGCATGTCATGTTTTATTTGACACCACTGTGAGTGTAACTGGGTGTAAATGCCAACACACCTTTTTGGTGACTGAAATCTTGAAATCTGAATGTTATTTTACATCATGCAGCAGGGTAAAATATGTTCAGAAGTTAGTGTAGCTTTTGTTTTTCACACTGCTGAGTATACAACACACTGGTGAAAACGGCAAGAATAACATTGGTCTGGTTTTCTGGTTCACTGGGTCATTAAATACATGCTTAATGTTTCTGGCCTTCCTCTGTCTGCAGGTACGGAGGGCCTCGGATTCACCGTGGTAACCAGAGACTCGTCCCTTCATGGTCCAGGACCCATTATGGTCAAGAGTATCCTGCCCCGCGGAGCTGCTGTTAAAGACGGACGGCTCAAGTCTGGGGACCGTATCCTGGAGGTATTTCATGCATCCTGCGTCAATGCAGTCACGAGAGCACAAACTGGAAAATGCAAAATCACAGCTTATTTATAGGACATTAAATTATGCTATTCCTCTCCTGCCAGTCGTGCAATTAAAATGTATTGTTTTAAATGCAATTTAAATATATTGTTTCAGAAGGCTTAATGGATCCTTGACGTAATTAGGCCAATCGTCTGTCTTGTATTGCACCTGGCCGTCAGAGGGAATTAACACTGACATGTTTTCCATCTCAGCACAGTGTAAATGGAAAATTTGCTCTCCGTTTTGACGGTTACAGGAAATAGCTTTCTCTCTTTCTCTAGGTAAATGGAGTGGACATCGCAGGACGCACACAAGAGGAGCTGGTGGCTATGCTCCGAAGCACCAAACTGGGAGAAACCGTGTTTCTGTTAGTCGGAAGACAAGAGGAGTTTTTGCCCAGAGAACTGGTGAGACTATTGGCAAACTTCATCAGGGTGTAAAAGAAATGATCAATACCTTACATTGTATACATACATACATACATACAGTACACACACACACACACACACACACACACACACACACACACACACACACACACAGATATATGCGTAATAAAATGGATAATAATAATAATTCATAAATTGATATCTGAATGCAAAATAAAATAAAATAGTTTTTAAAATTACCAAAAATATGTATACATGTATAAAGTATGTATGCATATTCATATATATATTTAATTATAAATATATATTTTCTCAAAATCTAAATCGTTTAATAGCAATAAAGTAGCTTAAAACAATTGGTGTATTAATATCAGTTACAAATAATTGCATTTTTAAACTTTGGAAAAATATGTACACACACACACACACACACATATTCACATTAAAATAAAATATTTGTATTTTTTAAATGCATATATCAAGTATTATGCATGTAAATATTATGTATTTATTTATAATTATTTGTAACTTGTCATATACTATTTTTTTGTTTAAACACATTTGTGACTCCTTTTCCAGTCATTTTGACTTAAAAAAAAAAACAACGGATAATAAAATGGGCCAAAAATTCTCATAGACATACATTCTAGCACTGTTATGGCAATATTATCCAGACAACCTTACAAAATCCATTATATTGAAAGTGTTGAATCAGCTTGTGACAGGAAGTTGTGCACACGACACAGCAGTTTAGCAGGAAGCCTCGGGTCAATGCTGGTCAATCTCCTCTCCCAGATATTACACGCGGTGCGTGTTGATCGCTGACCCCTTTCAAAGCATCTCTATTTTTCTTCTAAACATCAGCCCCCCGTTAGAAACCAAACCATGAGTTAAACTGTGATTGTGGCGCCCCTGGATCCCTCATCACAGGAGGAAAGACCACATCCCTTCATTGTGTCTCTGTCTATCCTCAGTTCATTTGCACTGTAGTGTCTGCTCATCAAAGGCTTTGGGTTTAGACGGGTCACCTACACACACATGTACGTGCCTGTGTTATGTGAGGGCTGCCAAACAATTCATAATCATTGTTACAAACAGTCATTTCTCCAATGCATTACTTCCTCAATGATGTTTTTGATGTCTTAAGATTGTACGTATCAGGCCAGAACCTCTCTATTAATCAAATTCCCTAGAGCCTTATTGTTATTTTATTATTATTTTATTTAATAATAATATATATTGAATTTAAAAAATAAATACAAGTAGTATTATATTTCAATTTGACAATATTAATTATTATTATCATTTATTTTTATTACATAAAATGTTGTTACATTGCAAAATTAAAACTCATGCATGGTTAAATTTGGGGTTTATTTATGGATTTAGCTGCTTTGTACTGTGTTAAATGTTTGCTGTCCCAGATCTGTTCAAGAAGAGCAGCTGTATGTCATTGACACTAACTATTATTGGACCATTAATTCTCGTTAGGCACAAAACACGTCATAAAGAGCTGCACTGCAGTATCTATTCACAGAGAAAAACCTCCTCCGTTTTCCACCCTATTCAAATTCAAAGTGTGTTAGCTGTGCCACTGCTTAGCCAGGGTAAATTACGGCAGACAAAAGGAAAAATGACACATTCGGGAGAAATATTTTTTTAGAGAATGGAAGAGTATGAAAACATATAATGACAGTGTTGAGTAGATTTCACCATCTGCCTTTTTAGAGGATGTGTGTGTATGTGTGTGTGTGTGTGTGTGTGTGTGTATGTGTATGTGTATGTGTATGTGTATGTGTATGTGTGTGTGTGTGTGTGTGTGTTTGTTTCTATTTCATTCCAACCAATGAATGCCTCCAAACCTGAAATACCCTCCATAAACACCCACCTTCATACAGTATTCGTCAGTTTCTTTAACCAACCACTGTCAGCACTTAATTCCCAAAGGCAGATTTGGCTAATGATCAGCCATTAGCAGAAATAAAGCATCTTTAATAAGAGTCTGCTAGAATCCAGCAGATCTTTGGACGGGAAACTTGCACCATGAATGTCATCCTGTTAGCAGCTACATGGTGTCCGTCTGCGTGAGGGATCGGTCTGTGTGATTCGTGTTTAGAGATCGTTGACAGAGTTAAAGTCTTGTTTTTCTGACTGAAGTCCTTTGGGGTCTGGTCTCGGTGACTAGACATCCTGGATGTGTGAAAGCTGGTGTCGCCGAAACGAGAATCCAGCTAAAACCATCTTACAGTGTTTATCTAGTTTCTAACTGGCACAGGATGGTCCTCCACTGGTTAAAGCCGGTCTAGATCATTGATTGGCCACCTGAAGTACTTGAAAGAAAACCGTGGAAACATGCCCAAAAAACATGGTTAATTTTATTATGATTTATTTTATTTTTTTTATAATTATTTTAGTGTTACTAGATTATTAGCCAATGAGGTGAACAAGGAGATAATAAAATAAATATTCTAATATATATGTAAATGCTTACTAATTATACTAATATGAATTAATATTTGTGTTAATAGCTATCAATATTAAAAGGTGATATTAATATGAATAAATGTAATTAATGCTAATACCACTTTATTACTATATATGTTGATAAGTATTAATTAATAGTAACCAATATTGTTATTAATATGTATGATTAATATCAGTACTAATTACACATATGAATAAACATTATTAATAATGACATTAATAATTCATATTAATAGGATATTACATGTAATACTAATATGAATTTATTTGAGTATTAGTAGCAGATAATATTAAATAGAAGTATTTGATAAACTTCTGGTGGATTGGCATATTTAGCTTTTGAACAGCATTTGAATTATTGTGTTGAAATGAGTTTTCAATTATCAGACAAATGCAAGAATCAGTGGGATTGTCGTGTAAATGTATATTAATGAGATTGCTTTGGCAAACTGTAAATGTATAAATATCACCATTGCATTAAAGCTAAGCCGACTGAATTTGGCATTCATTTGTCATGTACTGTGAATGAATGCTGTAGGTGGAATTAATGCAGCAACATATTAATTATACCTGATAGCCAGTAGCAATAAATCAGCCAAACATCAAATTAAATTGTAATGTAAGATTTTACTTTTGTGCCCACTAGACATGCTTTTAGATCTTTTCCAGCATGCACAGCAAAAAATGTCTTTAATATAATAATGACTATATTTAGTGAGTTTTGTGGTGTTTCACTTGACAAGGTACACTTATATTTAAGATAAACGATAAAGTTCTCTCTTTAGTCTATCTAATATCACCACTGTAATGTGATGAATATGTGTTTTGTAACCAGTTTCCAATCATAATGTCGACTCTGAAGGGTCTGTAGACAGGGTTTCTATGAGGATGGAGGGGTCAGACAGCACATTGCACAGGAAGAGAGGTCAGTCACAGAGCGGGTGGAGCATTTAGATGTCCTTGAGATGGTCTTTATAGTAATTCCTCTTCCTACACTCAGGATGTGTTCTGCTTTGTCATGACCCATTTAATTATATTTGTTATTTGGGTCATGGCCATTTCTTTCCAAACCCAGTGGACTTTTAAAAAAAAAGCTGTGTGTAATCTAAAACTGTAGATGCTTTCATGTAATCGCAAACTTCTGACATCAATTCTCATTTAGTTCAGTATCTGGGTTAAGGTGCATTGACTTCTGGCCAGGGGCATCAAAACACATTTCCCGTGCATTATCTTTGTGTAAATGACACAAAGTCTTCCTCTGAAAAAGCTTTGAATCACATTGCATTTTCGTGATTAGTGCGGTAAATCGATCAGAGTTTGGGTTTGAGTCACAGCTCATTTCTTTGTGAATGTGGTGGGTTATTATAGGACTGCTTCCGGAAGAAGAGGATATTTGTTGCTCAAATATTGTAAAATGGAAAATGTTGTTGCTCAGGACAACCTGGTTATGTTTCATTGAAGTATCAGTTTTGCCTGTATGGAAGCCTATTTCTGCCAGTAAATAAAATAAAAAAAGGTAATTGCAACTGTTTGTTCTGACTTTTCTCCACCCAATCTCACAATTCTGACTTTATGATACGTAATTGTGAGTTATAAAGTCAGAATTAAGATATAAACTCACAATTGAAAGAAAGATGTCTTTTTCCCCTCCGAATTGGACCAGGGATCTCTGAATTGTGAGTTTACATCACGTGACTCTTGGAGAATCTGAAGTCCAAATTGTGAGAGAAAAAGTCACATAACTTTTTGTGTTTTTGTTTTATTGGTTCAGTGACAGATACGGGCTTCCATATCTCTGAGATGTTTCTCTTAAAATACATATAATTATAAAATATAATTTTTTATATAATTTTTTATATCTTTTCATAATTTTTAAATGTAAAATAATATTGATAACATTTATTAATGTTAATATTATTAATTCATATTAATGGGTATTTTCTCTAAGATGTCCCAGTATAATAATATATGTTATCCTGTATTCATATTAATTATTAGTGTTGATGTTAATAATGTTTACCCCTATTAGGTATTCATTTTGATATTATTATTATTTGAAGAAGAAAAGAATAATAATGTTACATAATGTTTATATTAATTATGTATTATATTATAGTTAGTGCATGTTGAGTATGAATACAAATATGATTATTATCAATTGATCAATATTAAATGCTCTTTATACCAAAATAACTCCTATTAGTGTAATATGTAATATCCAATTAATATTAACACTTAATAATATATCCAGTTAATATTAATGTATTATTACTTCTCAATTGAAAATTTTGTGATATTATCAATATGAATTGTTAATAATACAGTTGTTAATTGCTATTTCTATAATATATAACCTGTTAATAATATTATTTTTCATACATGTTTTGATATTATTAAAGATGAATAATAATAATAATTGCAGTTAATATCAATGTTAATCTCTAATACCCAGATATGTTGTTTTTTATTTTATTTGCACTACCCATAGTTTTGATCGGTCAAGTCAATGCTGTTTATCTTAATCCATGTATTCCTGACGCGGATTTAACTTTCTTTTACTCATGTACTTCAGTTAAAACAGTCTATCACGTTGTGTCTATGAGAGCACATGAGTGTGTATTCATGTGAAGTCTGGGCCTGGAGTGTTATAGGACCACCAGAGCGGCATCTCAGACAATCTGATATTCTCGCTGGGACCAAAGTTTGACCTCACTTACAAACAGGCCTTTTATTGTGTGCTAAAACTCTGATTTGTCGTCCGCCTCAGGCCATGTACGACACATTATCATCAGTAAGAGGACGCGCTAAAAGGACTACTTGAAGCTTTGCCCCATTGGCCCTCCTATTTTTCATCGTTAGCTCTTGCTTAATGCATTTTGCTCAACTTTGTGCTCCTACAAAGACATTTTTGTTTCTTTTACTTCCTAGGCCATTTCCACAGTAGCTTACCAACAGACTAATGCTGTTGCTTAATGTGGTTTCAGAACGATGTCAGTCAAGTTTAGCCATTGCACTTTATTCTAGGTCTTTTTGCCATGTTTTATTAATGCGATAGTGGAGAGAAGAAGGAAATGGTGTGGAGAAAGCCACTGACACCCTTGATCTCTTTGATGTGATGTTTTGGAGCCAAAGCAAGCAGGAAAAAGACGTTAAGTGTTTGTGTGCGTGTGCGTGTGCGTCTGTGACGTCTGTGTCGTCTGTGACGTCTGTGTCGTCTGTGTCGTCTGTGTCGTCTGTGTCGTCTGTGTCGTCTGTGTCTGTGATGTCTGTGTCTGTGTGTGTGTGTGTAAGTGTGCTCAATAATGAGTTATTAGTCTTAAATGATGTCGTTCCCCTACCCCCATCCTCCTAAATGAATCTCTGACAAAAGCTTATCATGTTTCCTTTTGAACTGGCACGTTCTCATGATCTCACTCTTTGACGTTCAAATTAAATGACCCCCATCATGTTTTCCTGCCTCTCCATTAGACATACATTCATTCTGTCCTAACCCTGCTTTATACATTCATCCATCAGTATTTCTTCCTCATCCACTTGGTACATCTGCCTTTATTTTAACTGGGATCCATCTCTAAAATATACACTTTATTGCATTTTTTTAAATAAATGGGTAGTTTTATTATGTAAGGTTTTATTAAATTGATCAAAAGTGACAGTAAAGACATTTTGGAATGTTACAGAAATTCTGTTTCAAATAAATGTTCTTTTGAAGTACTTATTAATCTGTTTCCACAAAAATATTAAGCAACTGTTTTCATCATCAATAATTGTAAGCCATGTTTCTTGAGCAGCAAATCAGTATATTATAATGCTTTCTGAAGGATCATGTGACACTGAAGACTGGAGTAATGATAGTGGAAATTCAGCTTTGAATCAAAGGAATACATTACATTCTAAATATATTAATATACAAAGCACTTATTTGAAATTGCATTAATATTAAATATAAAATATTAATACAATTAATTAAAATTAATATTAATATAAAATGCAGCCTTTCTGAGCATAAGTGACTTATTTCAAAAACATAAAACAATCTTACTGACCCCTAAACTCGTAAAGGTAATATTCCTTCATCTCAATATTTAGATGAAAATCATCTATTATTTGATTGGAGTGTTCCAGGTTCAATACGTGTTAAACTCCATCGAGCGTCTGTGACATACTGTCGATTACCACTGATATTACCACTCTTCTCATAGTTTATAAACATAAGCAAAAATAACATGTGCAGTAATGCAGCTGTAGGCAAAGGGGTAAGATGTTGAACTGGCATAAGTGCTAAGATTCCCATGGTTTTGAAAGTCAACTGAGATTCTGACCTAAGTGTGTGTGTGTGTGTGTGTGTGTGTGTGTGTGTGCGTGCGTGCGTGCGTGCGTGCGTGCGTGTGCGTGTGCGTGTGTGTGTTTTGCAGAAGGAAGAGCCGTCAGGTCCGCTGCTTTTGGAGGACGGGCGAGAGCAGTTGATGTTTGAAGTTCCTTTGAGTGACACCGGCTCAGCTGGTCTCGGGGTCAGTCTGAAGGGTAATAAGTCCCGAGAGACCGGAGAAGACCTGGGCATCTTCATCAAGTCCATCATCCACGGTGGTGCCGCACACAAGGTAAAGAGCAGCCCATTCACCCAACGTCCATTCATCTGAGCTCCAATCATGAAAGTCACTCCAATCCTGGGTATTTCTTTACAGAATGGCATACAGTTGTAATTTATGCCTGAAAACTACTAAACATATTTCAAATGTCTATAAATAAAAACATACATACACTAGTAGAAATACAATATCTCAATCTGAGCAGCTGAATCCTTAGCCATCTTCAAGAATCAGCTAAAATCACATCTCTTCCATCTTTATTTGACCCTCTAACTCCAGCACTAAAAAACCTTGCTACGTGTACTGTTAGGCTAACTGAGATTTGTCATATTGCTATTTTGTTGATTTTTATTGGTTCTATTGTCCTCATTTGCAAGTCACTTTGGATAAAATGATCTGCTATATGACTAAATGTAATGTAAATGTATAATATACTGATATATGTAAATATACTATACATTATTTTACCTTTACAAATTTAAGTAACTTTAAAGTACCTTTACCTTTAAACACGTGCACTATTATATATATATATATATAAAATATTTTTCATAACACGATGTTTTTGCAGTTTGTTCAAAAATACATAAAGAATAGTATATGTAAACATTAACATTAGGTTAATAAATGTTGGAAAATTTGTGCTATTTTAGTATCATTATGTAATTTTATAGTTTTTTGAATAGTTTAAATTAGCTTTTATTGTTTTATTTTCAATTGTTAATTTAATTTTAATGTTTACATATACTATTCTTTATGTATTTTTGAACAAACTGCATAAACGTCATTGTGTTATGAAAAATATTATATATATATATATAATAGTGCACGTGTTTAAAGGTAAAGGTACTTTAAAGTTACTTAAATTTTGTAAAGGTAAAATAATGTATTTTAATAATCATAGTAGTAGTTGCAGACAGATTAATCTGACAATATTTTAACTTCAACCGTCAACTATGCCTTATCAATGTACATTTTTGTATCTATGTACAATATTTATTGTACATTTCTTATTCATATTATGTTAACCAATAAGCATAAATTAGTTAATGCAATAGCTAACATAAATTAAATAAATCAGTGTTGTTATCATTAACTAAAACTAATAAATAATAAACCTTTTTATATAAAATAAAAATTGCATTTAGTCGCACTAAAACAAAATGTTAAAACTAGTTTTATTTTAGTCTAGTTAGTTAAAATATTGTCCAATTAATCTGTCTGCAACTACTACTATGATTTGGAGGAGCAATATAATACAAACCTTGCTTATTATGTGGAATATACTGTAGTATGGTTGTTTTGATTCACCCAAAGTGACCTCAGACTGAAAATAAAGAGAGGATATATTAAAAGTGGCCTTTTTCGTAGCCTATTAAGCTTTATCATTTTGGTTTGGGATATGCCGTATCTGTTATTATAGGTAAACCCCACCTAGTGATGATATATAAATATGAATACTCCTCTCCTCTTCTCTCCGCAATCAATCCAGTCAGGCAGCAGGTGTTGTGTCTGTGTGTAGATAAGAGCACATCTACTGTCTCCTATCAGCACTGTAATCAAGAGTGGGCTCACAGGTGGAGCTGCGTCTCTGGCCCCTATCAGCACTCCAGTGGAGAGTGGGCTCAGAGAGCGAGCTGCATCACAGAACGCATCAGAGAGACGCTCAAAGAAATAGACATTTTCAAAGGCTGAGCTCTTCATTTAGCTTCTGCCATTCACACTTATCACACTCTCTCTTTCACACTTTCTGCTGCTCCTCTTGCATTTACATTCCAGGATTGAGATCAAATGAGCATGAATAAAGAAAAAGTGCATTCTAATTTCTGGAATAAATTATCATAATACAAAGTAATGAAGAAAAACATGTCGTAGGTTATCTTTAGAGCTCTTTATGAGGTAGCGTCTTAGGTTGCGAGCTTCCAGACGGTCTGCTTATGTATGCATGAGTATATTTTCTCGATAGATGGGCACAAGTGTTTGTGTCCGTCCTGCCGGAGACCCCCTCCCGGGTCAGTATCGGTGGTCTGCGGTCGGTGACCTCACCCAGGGGTCAGGATCATCCGCTGTGACACAGACTCTCAGGAGTCTTTAGCGGCTCCAGTGGCTTTTAGCTGCTAATCTCTTTTGTTCCTCCTCAGCTCAGTTTTATTTAGGAAACCACAGCTGTGAACCTTAATCCAATTCATTCCGGCCCGGCCCTTTCACGCTAATGATATGCATCTGTAATTGTGTCTGAATTCATAGTGGGATGCATTAAACATTTAACAGTGGGGCTACACTGCACAAATGTTTTTAAATCACACTATAGGGCTTTAGTGTTGGGAGTAGCTAGCTAAACGTAGCGGTGGTCCTAACTTAACTACAGGTTTCAGTGTGACAGTAATTCAGTCATAACAGTTTTCCTCCAAACTAGTGGTGGTTCATTGAAAATAAGTTCAAAAGTACAAATTATTCACAGAAGCTTGAACTTGAATGCTGTAATTTTATTGTACTGTATATTTTATTTATTTGTTTGAATTTATTTATTTGATATTTGTTGCTTTTTTTCTGATTAATCTACTAGTATTGTGATAAGATTTGTTATTGTGTTTTATTAAATTTTGTATTTAATTTTAAATACACCATTGTATTTAATAGTAAATAATATATAGCAAAATGTATCTATTTTAATGTTTAATGCAGTATTATTTATTCATTAATTTTTATATTTAATTTCAAATGCAAACGGAATTAATAGGTAAGATATGCATTGTCCATTATTATAGTGAAAATGTAAGATCTTTTAATCGGATTAATGTATCTATAACTAGTATATGGTTTTTGTTTAGTTTTATGTGAAATGATACGGCTACAGCGCGCGCCTTTGTGGGTGTATTTAAAGAGCGTGCGTTACTCAGTGATAATTTGTTGACGAAGACTACGATGAAAAACATTTGTCAAGGAACCTTTTTTTCTGTAACTAAGACAAGACGTTTACTGATATCTGATTATAAAAACTATGACTAATGTATGCCGCGCCTGCGTTAACAAGACGAGACGGGACTAAAATGTTTTTTGATGATTACCGGACATTCAAAATACATCCTATGGGCCAAGTTAACTGTCTTGTATTTCAATATGTATTCCAATAAAAAAAAAAGTATTCCAGTTTTTATAAATTCAATCCTTGATTAAAATTTCCCGTATTCTTAATTGATTTGGTCTAAAGAGAGAATCATTTATGACTATTTTAGTTTGAATACTATATAAAAAAAGCTACCAAAACAAATGTTGTTAACTGCAGTTTGGCTAAAAGTTGACAAAAATGCAATGACTTTCCGTCGACT
This sequence comes from Oxygymnocypris stewartii, assembly GCA_003573665.1. Classification (NCBI taxonomy): domain Eukaryota; kingdom Metazoa; phylum Chordata; class Actinopteri; order Cypriniformes; family Cyprinidae; genus Oxygymnocypris; species Oxygymnocypris stewartii. Next base: position 46,523 of record QVTF01010207.1, read on the forward strand.
AAAACTATGAAAGACTCAAATGATTAAAATGTGACTAAGACTATTAAGCATTTTTGTCTCAAAATAAAGACTAAGACTAAATCAAAAATGCCTGCCAAATGAACACTGGCGATAAATGAACAATTATCTCCTGCGCTAACGCGTTAATTTTGACACCACTAATTTATATATTTTCGTATTTATTTTAAATGCAAACTGAAATAATAGTTAAAAGATACATCGTCCATTATTATAGTAAAAATGTAAGATGTTTTAATCTGATTAATGTGTCTGTAACTAGTATTATAGTTTGTAGTTTAGTTTTTGTACTTTATTTTTAAATACTGCACTGAATATTTAAGTAAATTATAATAATAATATATAATTATTATATCTACTTTCTCTCGTTCTCGCTCTCTCTCACTGTCTATTCATATTTTAGTAACAATTTTTTAGCTTTTACTCCATTAATCTGTCTGTAACTACTATGTGAGATGCAGTAATACAAATTATGAGACTAATACAAATGTAAGATCTTTAAAATGAATTTAGCTTGTCTTTTAGGTGAGGTTTAGTGTAGCTATTAGCTAAAACTTGTTAGAAGGGCTTTTTTTCATAGAGGTTTGCCTCAATGAAAATTCTCAGTAGTTTGTACATGTGACATTGGTGTCTGTCTTCTCTCGTTTGCAGGACGGTCGCTTGCGTATCAATGACCAGCTGATAGCAGTTAATAGCGAATCGCTGCTTGGACGCTCCAACCATGATGCCATGGAAACCCTGCGGCACTCCATGTCGACTGAAGGGAACCTCAGAGGAACCATCCAGCTGGTGGTTCTGCGTGGTGTGGAGCGCTCACCTGCTCAGGTATGCCCAGTTCCTGTACCGTACCATGTGTCCCGCTACAGACCGCTTCCCCGCAGGGCCTCTGAACCTGAGACCCTGACCGCTACCCACCGGTATCACCGCTATCCACATCACAGGCTCTCAGGGGACCTCTGATTGTTAGTTATTGTGCACGAGGACATGCACACATATGCTTTAGCTAAAAGGAGAAAATGGTTTTAATTTCCTTCTTATTCTGAAATTTTATTCTAGCTTAAACTACTATTGTTATCCTGCAAGGAGAAGAGAAAAATAGGCTTGTGAGTAAAACAAATCTGTCAATAGATCACGTTTTTGTCCCCAAACAGCCCATTTTCCCAAACAAAACTCTTGAAAATATATTCAGTTGAAAATTGGGGTCAGTTAGATGAGTTGCCATGTGAGGCATTGCAGTATAACCCTGGACATTTGAGGAGGAAGTCCTTTTTTTGACAGACTGAAGAGTTCTTTTCCTTGTTTTTCTTTGACTTCACGAGAAAGTGCTTGTTCTTCTCTCCTGCAGACTGCTTTTGTACTAACATCACGCACATGCTTGTATTTTCATTTGCTCTTTTCACTTCTTTATTAATGTCTGCTTTTCTTTTGCTTTGTTTCCGTATTGCTGAAGTTTTCTTTTGAAATAAAAGACTCTTAAATCTTTGCATGCACTTTGTTTTCTTTTAACCCTCTGGGCTTTTCTTCATGGATCTTTTCTGTTTACTCTGTAAAGGGCACGAGGTGTCATTCATCTCTTTCTTTCAGCTATTGCGTTTTCAAACTTTGAGATGTGCTGTGTTGAATCTGGGTAGGCAATATGTACAATGCTTCAAAAAGTTTGGGGTCTGCAAGATTTTGTTTTTAATTATTGTTTTTTATTTTATTTAAGAAATGCATTATTTTATTCTGCAAGAATGCATGATATTGTTGAAAAGTGACCACAATTTATTTGAAAATATATTCAAATAGTAAACTGTTATTTTAATAATGCAATAATATTTTTCACTATTACTGTTTCTGCTGTATTTTTTATCAAATAAATACAGCCACGGTGAGCATAAGAGACTTCTTTCAGAACTAAAACAATCTTTTGATTGGTTGTGTATATGCTATATCAGATCAAAATAATGTGTTAATATTAAAACAAATCTTAAAGTGGATATTATTTGACCCAACATGTGACCATTAATGTCTGAGAAGCATAACATTGCGTTCTATCAGTGCATTTTGATTGAGTCTACATTCTCATAAAGCAAGTTAATGCACTGAAATATGCAATATAAACCTATGCATTTCCACTAAATACTTGTTTGAATCTTTCAGTGCATGCAAGTCTACTCATGAGCACTTTTCAATTTTATGACTTAGAACATATGGCTTGATAACTTAGTGTTTGTTCAGTTTGTGCTTACATTATTGGGAAGCTTGGCCTTCTTTTACTACTGTCAGATTCATGTCTGTGTTTCAGGGGGTCCGCCATGTTCACTGGGCTCCCCCTTTTGTTAATGTGGTGGTAAGTTTAAGCATGACTGCATGACGATATCCTTGCTAATAGAGGTGGTTTCACATGATAAAGACAGAGGTCAGCTAAAACTATATTTATAATTGATAATGGAGAAGTTTCTAAACTCCAGTAGTCTGTGGAACAGTGCTGATCATTTCAGGAAATGGGTGTGTTTGTTATCTAAGCATTTTTTTTTGTGCATATTTTTCAGAATAGACTTATTTTCTAATATGGGAAGTAGTGTTAAGGCAAATTTATTGGAGAAGTGAATCCATTTCCATGAGTCAGCAGCTCAATAAAATGTCAGTTTTGAGCCAAGAGATAATAGCTGAATCTTTTTTCTGCTTTGGATCTTCAGAAGTCACAAGCGAAGGTTTCTAAATGTTCAGATTAAGTCAAATGTGGCTTGAATCAAGTCTGGAGTCTTTGCATCCAAGGTTAAACCGGGACGTTCATCAATTCCAACAGCTCCTCCTCACCGTCCAATGAATATGAAGACAAATAGTTATTGACTCCACCTTGAGCGGTCTTTGGGTGGGGGTGCGCTGGAGTATTATTGGGGGGAGCATTAGCTTATCCTCAGCCCAATCTAGTGGTGGAGGGATGGTGATCGGTGCGGGCGGTAATGACGCTCAATAGAAGGTGATATGTCACTGAGATGCATTCTTCATTAATCACATGCAGACGGAGCGATCAATATGCCATTAATCACCCAGACAGAGTTGAGTGATAAGAGAACAGAGTGGGAGGTTAGAGAATCAAAAGTGTTTGTGGACTCAATGTAATGGGTTTGTTCCTCAATTCAAGACATCATATTACAATTCTAATTATGTTTTTTTATTCAAGAATATAAGTTATTTAATATATATGATATAAGAATATAATATGAGTTAAAAATAGTAGGACAACTATTTTAGAAACCAAATTACCACGGTATCATCATTGGATATATATGCATTATTTTGATTAGGTTCATAAATAACAAAAAAAAGATTTTAGAAAATTTAAAAAGTTATCTGTTTTTTTCAAATAAACTCTTCATTCATATTTATATATATATATATATATATACATGCATACAAACATGTCATTTTCGTCAGTTGAATGCATGTATGCATTTAACAAATCTTTATTCTGCGTTAACAAATTAAGGCCTTAAAAGGTCTTAAATCTGAGCGTGGAATCATGGCATTAAATGTTGCTTTCCAAAAAAATATAGCTTCCACATATTTTTGTTTTATTTTCCAATTCAAATATCTAAACAATCAAGATACATTTACTTGAGATGCCATATTAAGATATGATGTCTTGTTTTAAAATAAGACGAACTATCTGTCAATGGGGTATGAAAACTTGTTTTCCCTTTAAATTCAGTAGATTTTTCTGAGCCCATTGGCAGATATTTGTTCTAGTTTTAATCATAAGCACACTTCAGTTTGTTCAGTGTCTCATAAAACAAACACACTTCTTATTAAAAAGTAATGGAGATCTGTTGTAAGTTGTATTCTCATGCTTTTATGTTTAGACATTTACATTTACATGTCGGGGCATTGTTCCCTTCAATTTGTAACTTAAATTTGCTTTAAAAATGTCTTCAAATTTTTACATTTACAGAAACCCTTGAATAAAAGTATTAAATCTTTCAAAAAACCTTTGTTAACCCAAACTCTTAAACTGCAGTGTACCTTAGAGAGATTTCATGTGAAACCACCATCTTCATTCCTCCTTCCTCCACGTCTTCTCCTTCCTGTTCTCCACCCGGTCTGCTGTCTAATCCCGTTACCTCACTGGATCTCCTCTTGCTCAGCAACGTAATCAGATTACACCGTGGGTTCCTTGAATAAAAGGCAAATTTGGGTTTTAATGAAAGGCAGCCCGGGGCTACCCTGAGGGTCCCTAACCTCAGCTCACCCTCACTGCTGGCCTGTGTGGAGGGGGTGGAGACGGACGGGGCTTTAGGGTCTTGTTCTAGAGGCTGTTTTTTGGTTCTTTGTCTTGGACTGTAGACCCTAGCTCCCTTGTGATTGTTGTCTGATTAAGACATGCATCGCGGTGCCTTTGAATATGTCAGAGAGGTTCTGTGTGTGTGTGTGTGTGTGTGTGTGTGTGTGTGTGTGTGTGTGTGTGTGTGTGTGTGTGTGTGTGTTGTTGTGGGAGTTGTACACCTAAAATAAAGGTGATATTTGAACGAATGAAAATGAGAATATGACTATGTTATGAACATATTGACTGAAGCAAGGAGAAATTAGACTCTGACATTGTCTTCATATGCTAGTGTGCTGTGAGTGTTGCTATGCGGTTGCTAGGGTGTTCTGGGTGGCCACTAATGCTTTGTTATGCAGTGTCGTAGTAAATACAGTGAACTCCATTTCTGCATGTGCTGTGAGTTTAACATGCATTTGGACATTTTTTCGTTGACAGACGAACACAGTTAGATTTGTAATGAGACACGTTTGTAAACTTGCTCTCACAGAAACTTAAAACACCTTCCTGTAGTTTTTAGCCAAAATAATATCTTCACTTGCAAGAGTTGAAGCCTTTAGCTTTACAGACCTAAGTATTGTAATTTGACTAATACAATGTGAATTAAAATGATTTTAAAGTGCATGTTGTATTACAATAGTAATTTATTTGGCTTAGAATTAATAATAATAATATCATCATTATTATTCTTATTATTATTGTTGTTGTTGACATTATTAATTATTATTCGTATTATTATTAAATAAATTTACTTTAGATACTGTTTAAATTGTATGCCCTTAATGCCCTGCAGTATCTAAAATATTACATATTTATTTATTTAAAGTATTGTAAGTTAGAAATTCCAGTATCATGGCAACATTGTTCTTAGCCTTTATTTTTAGATTTTAATTTAAGAATTCAGTTTTAGAAATGTTGTTGTGCTTTTATATATATATATATATATATATATTTTTTTTTTTTGTTATTGGCCTATGTTTTTAGGATTTATTGTTTTAAATAATTCTTTTTTTATTTCAGTTTTAGTTTTCTTTATTTCTTTTTCTTTCTTTAAAATCGTTGTAGTTTTAGTGTTAGTTGTCAATAACACTGGTTCTGAGTCTGACTGGTTGTACCGCATTGCTTTGTGGTTGCTAGGGCGTTCTGGATTGTTTCTGGGAAGTTGCTATATGCTTGTTAAGATTTTGTCATTACAGTGTTGTTGCTAGGGTGTTCTGGGGGGTTGCTCGGTGGTTGGCTTTTGTAGCATTTTATTGTCCACCAGGCAAAATTCGTTTTCTTTAAAGAATCACACATCTGAGACGTCATTGATGTCTGTTTAAGAAATAGTGCTCCATGTGCTCTGCACCAAAGATTAGTGGTCGACGGTTTGTTCAAATCAGTGTGAGCAATAGTAATAGTGATCCATGCCTTAACAAGCCCCACTAATAAGGACGATGCAGCGGTTGAAGTCAGTGGGAGGTGAACACGTAAATCAATAATATCGACTGTTTAAATTGACTTTTCATTTTTAGTTTCCCTCCGTCTGAATTCTAGCAGTTGCTATTCCATTCTTCTTCAAGTACCGTTTGATATTTTCCTGCCAGCTCTCAATGTATGTGTGTTAGACATGTGCGTACAGCGCGTTTATCGTTGTCAAGGCACTGATCAGAGTGAAAGACAGAAAAAGTGTTGCTTATGCTCAGCGAAGGGGGTTTTAGAGTCATTTTTCATGAGAAACATAGTCTCTGAGGAAAAAGAGAGCCTGAGAATCAGTCCTTCGGTCCATTGATGATTCCTGTGCATCTGGAGAGACAGCGAGCAGGAGGCAGATGACAAGAATGACGTTTCCCCCTGTAAAGAGCCATCATCCCCGCTAATGACTGTCCTCCAACTGAGGCTTAACGTCGGAACAAAAGAACGAGGCTTTCATCTGTTTTTCCCCACCGTGCGGAATAGTACTGTGTGAATGCATTTAAGCACACTTTGATATGGTGATATCCTAATACCTTTCATGTCCGTCCAGTCAGTCTGGGCTTTTTGTTGCCGCGAGTAGCATGTTTGTGTGTGCAGCATGTGCTTTGTATGACAGTATAAAGTCTACGGCGTTCCTCTTCTGGGTTGTAGACGCCCAGACGGTGACAGCTGTAGCGTCTTTGTCTTCTGAGAAGAATCCATCAGGATGTATCATTTGGTGGCCTCACGTCTTCGTATTGACACATGTTTCCGTATCTGTCTCGAATAGTACAGTCTGACGGGATTGCCTTTGGCTTATGAACATTTCTAACTGTGTCATATGGTTGCTTTTATCCTTTTGTCATTTACAGTTCGGGTTCAACATTTTTTCCCAATGTGTATTTTTTTTTTAAATCAGGGTTGTTCACTCACATAATTTCTTTTTCTTTTTTAGTATCTATAGTTTTCCTACTGTTAAAAAATATGTGCTAACACTTTACTTATGTGTAATGAATTATAAAGGGTTATTAAAGAGTATAATGCATTATAATTATTCATAATGAGCATTGTAATACATTATGGGCCAGTTTTACTAACAGCTTGCGCCAGCGCAAACCATCTTTTGGCATCAATTAAAATAGTACAGTCAGGTTTTACTAAAGACATGCCGTTACGAATTAGTGCTGAAAGGGCGTGGACGCAGTTATTTTTGTGCCTGACCTTATTGAATATGCATTTCTAGAAGTTTCCCTTTCAGACTAAATATTTATGGGAGGAGAGAATTTAAATGAATCACGCAACGCGTTTTACTACTGTTTGCGCTCGTCAAATTACTGGTATATGGGCCATTATTTAACGCCCAAAAAGCATGTCTTTAACTATTTTGTGCTTGAAATGGCTGCAGTTATTGTTGCTAGTAGAGGCACTGCAGAGATGAGAGAGTGTGTGGTAGAAGGGAGAAGATTTATTTTTCCACACAACATTTATTTGGAATGTATATATATATAATTTTTCATTTGCTTCAGGAAATAAAAGACGACTTGGAACCCTCAACTAGGAGTCACACAATACCATGTCTATCAAAAATATCTTGCAACTTCTAGCATTTTTTGGCCTCCAGTTCTTTTCAACATACTATAGCTTATTTATTTATTTATTCTTTATTTGCGATTGCTCTAATTTGTGCTGTGCTTGGTATATTGCGTTAATCGATATGTAAATGAGATGTTGCATCTGTGTTCTTTAATTTGCGCATTGTTAGTAAATCACCCGCAGAAATTTCTCCTCCCATCTGCACTCTTTGGAATTGCACTCTCGCGCTAATTTGCCTTTAGTAAAACTGGCCCTATATTTTCTTGAAAATAATTAAAGCCGAATTTAAAATGCATAACAATTAATTGATTAGTGTTATAATGTATTAACTGTTGTTGACAATGATTCATGAGATTGTACAATGCATTATAGAATGCAATGCAAGGAGCATTAAACTGCTTTTTAATGTAAGGCGCATTAAAGGAGCATTATAATGCATTAAACTGCTTTTATAATGCATTATAGACCAGTTTGAAGTAGTTACATCACTTTCAGCTCCGCGCGCATTGTGGTGGTAGAAAAACACTGGTAACAAGTGGAGGGAAATGGGTAAAATCCATGAAATAAGAAAAAAAAATAGTTGTTGTGCCTTCGGATGTCAGAATCGAAATCATTTTTATAGAATACTGTCGTATTTGAAGCCATTTGAAGCAAAAACTCAGATATTTAAACTGACATACTATGGATGATACCTGCTATGATTGCCCTACTTTTAAAGCATATACTTGATTTAAACAATAGGTCTACATAATATTCACAAATGCAGTTCATAGGGGATATGTTGTATTATCCCTACAGTTACAGCATGAAATACTATTTAAACCTAAAGCATGTGACATAACATTTACCTATTTTATCTCACCATTCTGACTTTTTTCTCACCAATGCAAGATTATATCTCCTAGTTCAGACTTTATAACTCAATTTAACTCAACAATTGCGAGTTTGTCAATTCTTAGGAAAAAAGCCAGAAATGTTGGATATAAACTCATGATTCTGAGCCGAGGCCAAAAGAGAGAATTACAAGTTAATTTTTTTCTTTGTCAGAATTGTGAGGTATAATCTCGGAATTGCAAGAATAAAGTCAGCATTTCGAAATATAAACTCAAATTTACCACCTTTTTAATTTCTTTAATACATATTGTTTTTTATTAATTTTATTCCATGGTTTCCATTGACTGCTGCTTGAGAACTTTTGGTTAATTGAATCCAACCTTGCTGACTAAAAGTATTAATAAAAAAAATAGTTTATATACAAAGCATCAATATTTGTTTCTTGGAAGAAGAAGGTAAAATAACAAGGTTGAGGGGAAGTACATTTTTGTGTGAACTCCATTTCCCTAAGCTTGTTTTCTGTCCTGCATGGCAGATGTTCCACTTGTTGGCATCCTTCCTGACATTATGAACCCAATATAATTTGAACAACATTTGCTGTCAAGACTTTTTACCCAATCAGCATCTTCCAGACCAATGTTTTGTTGCTTTTTTGGTCACTAATATTAATCCTCCACAACTTGTCACCCTCTTCTTTAGGAGAATCAAGAAAGCAGTCAAACTGTCACCAGAAACGACTCTCCTGTTCATCTTCATACGAACAGCAACCACACCAACAGTTCGGCACCACCTTCCACAGCAAACAACCGCATGAACGAGGCTGCTCCTGGTAAGTACACACTGCCACTGATTCAATTGCTTTAGGTCGTGACTTAAAGTTCCTGTACTATTAATTCCTGCTTCATAGTCCGCTCCAGAATCCAACTGGATCATGTGTCGGATTCCACTGGTGTTCGCCAAATCACGCTCTGTGTGAATCCATCTACATTCTAAATGCACACAAAGTCATTGATTTTATATAATTTGAAGTGCTTTCATCTAAATTCTCTCACTGTTAAAGATACAAATGAAATTGATCAGTGCTCCAAAACAGAAAGAAAGCGTGCGTTCATCATCAACACCTTGTGAAGAGTGCTTTGCTTCTCTGTAAGGGGACAAAATGAGTTCATTTTCTCTGCCGCCTCATTTTCCATGCCAGCGTAGCTTTCCATTAGCTTTTTCGAGTTATAAAGTTGGAAATCTGCCCATCTCATCAATACGGATGGAAAAGCCAATGACGATATTTTTGCTACGTTCTCTTCCGCTTTTATGCAACGCAGCCTGACCTTGAAATCATTAAGCTGATGAAATGGATTCTAAGTGGGCCTTATTAGCATACTAGCAATTGTGCCGAGCGCTCGAGAACGGATAACAAACTGTTTTAAATTCACACTATTCTTTCCCGCCGCTCTCCAGAGAGTTGCCCGTGCCAACACAAAAGGCTTTTTCTGTGTTTTGGGGAAACCGTTGTTTACTGATTAGCGTCTCTTGTCCGTCAAAGCATGTGTCTGTACTTTAATCGCACAAAGAGGGATGTGATATTTACACACGTCTCATTTTAAATTCAGATTGCTTTCCACACTCACTTGTTAGATTCGGTAAAATCAGAAAAATGTGAAAACACCAAACTCGATGTACAAGTGTCATTTTGATGAGTTTTAACGAAGTGTCGCTTTAATCACGTTTTTGCTAGCACCAGCATTAATATTTAATGCCACTGCATATATATGACACAGTCATTCTGGACCCGCTTTACAATAAATGGCTAAATGGTGGAAGGAATGGGGACAGCAGTGCAGAAAATTGAGTCGTAATGGAGGTATTTCAGACTAGTGCTGCTAACATTGATCAGAACGCTGTGTGGTCAGTGAGAAGGTCTCAATGTATTTCTCACATTTTAGATGATTCAGAACTCAGTGAGCATGGTCAAGTGTGTCTTATTCCTTATAATAGGAGGAATAACTCACTTTCATGTCATTTCAAACCTGTATGAGTTTCTGTTTCTCAGTGAAACGCCTGTACAATAGAAGAGAACTTAGAAAGTTGAGCTAAAAAAAATAAGAAAAAACAGTCTTTTGAAGCCAGGCTTTTTGTGATGAACATCAGCTTTAATATTAGTATATAACATTAAAACTCATATTTCCAAACAGCTCCATACAGACCTCCTGGTGGACCACAGGAACTGCCGGAGGAAGACTACGATGAAGACGATTTCCCCCCTCCACCTTCTGATCTGGACCTGCTGGAAACAAACCCTCCACACATACAACAACAACATCGGTTAGTTATAGTGCTCAAAGAGTAAAGTCAGAGATAGCAGACACAGTTCATAGGTTTTCTTTAAGAGCTCTTATTGTGAAAGCAAACAATCTAGTACTTCGAACAGTGCTCAGTATTGCATCCTGGAGCCTCATTTCAAAGATTTGAAAACAATGATACAGAATAATTATTTATGACATTATCTACCGTCAACTATTCAGTCAAACTCCCAATTCTATCCATTTAGACTCGCATATTTATATACAAACACACACAAAGAAAGATTCTTTTACAGTATAGTAGACATGAGAAATGAATGTTGGTTGCAAACACTTTGTCAATGAGTACTAAAACATATCCATAAATAATTCAATGTATACAGTTACATATTAAATATGGACTATTTTATCCAATATTTCTGTCACACTGCTGTTCAAAAGATTTTTGAAATAAATTACAACTTTCTCAGAAAATCTATTTATAATGTTACAAAAGATTTCAATTTCAAATAAATGCTGCTCTTTTGAACTTTCTTTTGTTCTTTTGAACTAAAGCAGCACAACTGTTTTCAACATTGATAATAATATCAAATGTTCCCTAAACAAATCAGCATATTAGAATGATAGAATAATGTTGCTGAAAATTCAGCTTTGCTCTTAATGTGACCCTGGAGCACAAAACCAGTCATAAGTAGCAAGTGTATATTTGTAGCAATAGCCAACAACACGTATGGGTCAAAATTATCGATTTTTCTTTTATGCCAAAAATCAGTAAAGATCATGTTCCATGAAGATATTTTTCTAAATTTCTTACCGTAAATATATAAAAACGTAATTTTTGATTAATAATATGCATTGCAAAGAACTTCATTTGGACAACTTTACATGTGATTTTCTCAATGTGTAAATTTTTTTGCACCCTTAGATTCAGATTTCAGATGATTTATAAATGTCAATTAAAAAAATTTGACCCTTATGACTTTGTGGTCCAGGGTCCCATATTACATTTTAAAATGTATTATATTAGAAACAATTGTAATTGTTATAATATATTAATATTACTGTTTTCACTGTATTTTTGAGAATATAAATGCAGCTTTGGCGAATATAAAATACTTTATTCAAAAGCGTTTTACTCCCAAACATTAGAGGTAGTGTGTGTGTTTTGATGCTTTTATTATATAGCATATGTGCTTGTTTATAGTGTTGCATTGTAAGATTTCTTTGAGATATTTGATCAACTAAACAGACTTTGTGTGATATGTGTCTTGTAGGGCTGAAATGGAGCCTGTTTCCTACAAACCCACCAAACAACAATACCCTCATCGACAGAAAGTCCCAGATTACCCCACCAACAAGTCCTCCAAGAGCATGGATTTAAGTATGGAAACACACACGCACCACATTTACCAGAAACTACCTACAAAATAATCTCCAGAAAAAATCATCTACATCTTGTGGACCAGATGCATTTGGACCAGTTAAAAATGCATTTTGTTTCCAATACTGGGACTGTACAGCCTCTGTGCTGGCAGTGGCTTCATTTAAATACAGAGCGCTTCGATTGCAGTGTATTTAACGCTTGCTTAACTTGGACTGTGGGTGGTTAGTTAATAAGATGCAGGTTTTTGTAGCCTTGTAGACAACGATTAAAGGTTATACTGAGACCTAGAAGACTTTAAGAGTTTGGTCTGTTTATCTGAACACAGTGGAAACTGATTGCCTTCAGTGCAAAATAAAGCCCTATAGCTACACATTTCCCAGTATTAGCCACGGATGACCCTGATAACTTGTCCTCTCTCTTTTCCACCACCTTCAGAAACAAGAGGGATATTTCAGTGCTCCACAATGGGAAGTTTTTGCCCGTTTCCAATTACATTTCATTAGGGTGGAGTATTGGCTTCAGCTCCGCAGCCACTGTGCTAATCTCCTCACTGCTGAAAGCTGATTGGTTTTCATTACACACATCTCATAGTGTCGTGCTTTGCTGCCATCTTTTATCCCTCATCCAGACCTTTTCCCCTCTATTTATTTCTCTCCCTCTCGATTTTTCATTTTGTTCTTTAAGTTACTCTTTCAATTTTTCTCTATAGGCTTGTGGCCTGTGGTTCAGTTAGTGTTTCTTTTTGTCCTTTTTTATTTATTTTTGTCCTCTTTTATTTATTTTTGATACATTTTTACATTAAGATAAATAAATATACATCTGAAAAATCTAAATCATATTGTTACAAAAGCATTAGCATTTGTAATTCACTATAAATATTTATTTTTTTAACTTATACAGTTTTATATATATATATATATATATATATATATATATATTAAAAAGAAAGGAGTCATATTCTTTATGGGAATATATTAATCAATAAAATCAATTTAACAAACTATGATGCATATACTGTATGTGATTGCTTACATGTTGCTTTAAATGAATTCAAATGCTCTGTTCGAGGCTTAACTTACAAAGCTGTTTGACGTATGCAAGTCTCAGCAACGATTTCCATCAAAGTGTTTTTGGAGAGTTTTTGGGTTATGGATTTCCAGTTAGGGTCATAACTAATGTGACTGAAGGTGAGAGCAATTTCAGATATTTACTCTAGCATTAACTGCTGTTAGTATAATACAGGTCATTTATATCCAAATACAAAAATAGCCAACATATTTATGAATCTTAATTTACAAACATTCTACAAACCTTTATCGTAATCTATCATCACCCAAGGGTCCACTTTTCTTATCCTCAAGGCACATAATTTCAGTCTGGCTAACGTTTTGTGATATTGCGAAACGTTGAAAGACAGGTTTTTCTCAGTCAAGCATGGTCCCTGTGAGAGGTTTGGCTGAGTTCTGGAGGCTAGCGTTTGGAGTTCAGAGTTTTGGCTCCGCTCGAGTCTCTCTGAAAGAGCTTTATTCTGCCAGTCGCATCATTAGCAGCTGTATGTGTTTTTCTGGGCAGGAGTTCATGTGAAAATGCTCTTAATTTCTCATTTGCTGATTGCTTTCAGGCCATCTACCTTCACATTTATGCAGAAGTGCAACACACCAGCCAAATGTGGTTTTATCAGAATATGTAGAACTAGATTTTTTTTCTCTCCTTAAAACACATTCATTGATTAAAGTGTTCTGAGCGGTTGCCAGAACATTGGCAAACAGTTGCTAAGTTTACTGACTGGTTTCTAGGGTGTTAGGGGTTGGTTGCTAATGTAATGCTATGGGGGCATGCTGTGTGGTTGCTGGGATGTTTTGGTTGTTGTTGTGATGTTTTAGGTGGTATCTAGGGCATTTTGCATGTTGCCAGGGTTTTCAGGGTGGTTGCTGTTGCTGAGGTATCGCTGTGGTGTTTTTTGTGTGGTTGTTAGGGTTTCGGTTGTTGCTAGGATTTTCAAGGTTGTTGGTAGGGCATTCTGGGTGGTTGCTATTATGTTTTGGGTGTTGCTTTGTTGTTTTGTGTGTTGTCTAGGGCATTTTGTATATTGTTATGATGTTCAGGGTGGTTGTTAAGGTAATGCTGTGGTATTTTGGGAGGTTGCTAGGCCATTCTGCATGTAGCTATGGTTTTAGGTTTTGCTGGGATGTTTAGAGTTGTTGCTAGCCTGCATTGCTAGTAGGTTCTGGGTGTCTTCAAGGGTGTTCTGGGTAGGGGTCGACCGATATGTGTTTTTCAGGGCCGATGCCGATACCGATTATTACAGATCAAGTAGACCGATAACCGATATTTTGAACCGATATGCGTGTCTGGTGTAAAAATGAAAATGAATGCCAAAATTAATAATAAAAAGAGCTCTGACAAAAAACGTTCTTTAAATGCTTTTAAACATGTCTTTAATTCTGAAAACTGTTAATAACAACAACATTAAATAAACAGTAATATTAATAATATGAATAATAACATAAGTGCAGGGATCACCCAGAAGCATTCAGTAAACATTTTGTTAAACGTATTTAGCGTATTGTGTGATTATTCTCAACAAAAGTTGTAATAATTGTTGTAGTTGTATTACGTATATTCTACTGCACCACAGTAATATATTCGGCTTAACCGAACTTATATTTTGACAGGTTGCCATGAGGATCTTTTAAGTTTCTGTAGCCTATGTATATATGATATGACAATCGTTTTACTCAAATGAAACGGTCAACTGCTCATGAAGTGACTGTCCGAGCAGTTCTGGGGATGTTGTTCATGTATTTATGTCCTCATTTAGTGAGACGGCAGATGCTGAAAACACCGCGAGCAGCACGCGCTTCAGTATGTATGTGTGCAGTAAATGAAACCGCACGTCTGTGTCATTCATTAACAGAGATGCAGAACATGCAGGATTCATATTTAAATAGTGTTTTTGCGGCTTAATATTTATAGATACTAGTCCATAGCGCGAGTCGATTTAAGTGTACTGACCTACTTTTGATTAATTCATCCAAACTTCGACAAATTCCATGACATTCCGCGTTATACGGTAAATTCCATTATATGACTGCATTCCGCGATTCCGCCCGCATTTTCCGCATCGCGGACATCATAGGTTATATTGAGGTGTTTTGCAACTTCAGCAACGTCTGCTGCTGCCTTACCTTTGAGAGACAGCTGATGCGTGATCACTGACGCAGCTCCAGTTAGCAAGTGCTTTCGGTGTGAGACTGCCTTCAGTTTTCCGCGTTGATTGGTCGGACTCGTGACTCTCTACATATCAGATGAGCGGTGGGCGGAGATTGCTCTAGGCCACAGAGTGCTGAGCTCAGACAGGCTGCATCGGAGCCAAATAGTGCATTTAAAAATTAAACAATTTCACCTGTATTATTTTTTCACCAATAAATAATGTCACCTTTAAATAGTATGTTTGTTTGCATAATAAAAAATAAAAAAAATATTATTGGCAAATCTGTTTTGAAAATGGCCGATATCGATAATCGTAAAAATGCTTAATATCGGCGCCGATAATCAGTCGACCCCTAGTTCTGGGTGTTGCTGTGGTGTTTTGGATGTCTGTAGATGAGCACTTCTTCGCCATTCAAAATCAAAGCACGCTTTTTCATTTTATAATGCAGTCTTATTGCTCTTCATAGTAGGTGCATTTTAACAATGTTTTCCTGACGAATCCTGGACTCCTGCTCAAAATTATACATTTATAAATCAATATAACGACAGCTACCAAAAACCCAGCAATAAGCACTCGGAGCTGTTGTCGTTCCATCCCGACGGATGACAGCTATGAGCGTAATTCCTGAAAATAAACCATGGCATTTTGACCAATGAGAAGACCGTTTACTCGCACACTACTTGTATTAACAATTTTGGTCCATTTAGAAACTGCCAAAAGCGAACCGCACCAAGAATTAAAAAGCAACATTATAATAACTTTAATCCCTGTTTCGGAACAAAGCAATGGATCTACAGATGTGAAAGCACCCTTAGTATTGCTAGGATGTTCAGAGTTGTTTCTAGGGCGTTGATAAAGGATTTTGGGTGGCTGCTAGGGTGTTCAGAGTGGTTGCAAGGGCATTGGGTTGTTTCTAGGGTGTCCGGTTATTTCTCTAGTGTTTTTAGGGTGATGTTCAGGGTTGTTGTGAGGGTGTTGATGAGAGTTTCTGGCTGGTTGCTAGGGTGTTCTGGGTGATGAGTGATTGTTAGGGCATTCTGGATGTTACTAGGGCGTTCTGAGTGGTTGTTTAAGTCTTTTATGTGTTTCTCGCACATTCAAGGCTGTTGCTGGGGCATTGGTGTCGAGGATTGTTTCTAAAAGGAGGATTGTGTTCCTGTGGCTCAGTGGTTAGAGCATTGCGTTGGTAGCGCAAAGGTTGTGGGTTCAATTCCCTGGGAACACACATACTAATAAAAAATAATCCAGATCCAGATGTTTTAGCCTGAATGTACTGTAAGTCGCTTTGGATAAAAGCGTCTGCTAAATGCATAAATGTAAAAAGTGTTCAGGGTTGTTTCTAGGTTGTTTTAGTATGTTCTCACTGGTTTCCAAGATATACATTTTTGCTAGGGTGTTCTGGTTTGTTGCTAGGTTGTTCAGGTTTGTTACTAGGGTGTTTAGTGTGGTTTCTAGTGTGTTCTGGCTGGTTTCTAGGGTGTTCGTTGTTGCTAGGCTGCTCTGGGTGGTTGCTAGGGTGTTCTTGCCAGTTGCTAGGTTGTTCTGTGTGGTTTGCTTGAATGTGTTATCATGAGTTTGAGCAATAATAATAGTGCAGCTTGACTTAGCAAACACCGTGGATGGCATTCATTTGAGTATTAGAGTATAATGTGCTAGTGAAGGATGTTTTTTGCAGTCCTTCATGTGTGTGTGATATTTGTGTGTGTGTTTCTGCACGCACGAGTGTGACATTGTGCCTGTGTTTTGTTGAGTGTGGATAATCCAAATTTGTAGGTGCTGTCAAGCATTCAGTGCCAAAATATTATTGTTTTATATATTAATTTTTTTGTACCTATTTTTCTCCCCCATCAGCCCTGTCTGTGTTCTCTCACATACGTGTCCATATGTACACACACACACACACGTGTGAACCCACACAAGCCTCTCTTCCAGTATTATTTCTCTGCTGGGGAAATTGAGCTCATAAAAGATGAAAAGGCTTATTTAAGAGAAATTGCAGTGTAATGAAACTCCATTATTGTATCCCATGGTGCAATGCCTGTGGCAGCAGCTGCTCTTCACTGCTCAATCCTGTTTGTGCGGATTAGTCTCTCTCTCTCTCTCTCTCTCTCTCTCTCTCTCTCTCTCTCTCTCTCTCTCACACGCAGAGACACACTTTCTCGTTTTCACCTCTCACACTCAGGCCCACACACACTGATAATGCCTTGTTTTCCTCCATGGGCTGCTACTGTAGATGTCTTACATGTGTCATAATGGTTTTCATAGATGTAGTCACTCATACGCATTGCAAAAATCTGTTGTTTTGTTTTCCTGAAGAAAATTCTGAGCCATCTTATAACAAACTACATTTGATTTTTTTTAAAGCATTAAAAATTACTCAGTAAATAGCAAGTGTCAGTAAATAAATAAATTATTTGTGAAGGATCATGTGACAAAGTATAAAAAAACTCCATCACAGGAATAAAATACATTTGAAATTATATTCAAATAGAAAACACTTATTTTAAATTTTAAAATTAAATGCTATTTTTTTATTGTATAATAATATATATAATATTTTACAGTATAAATTTGTTGCTGTATTTTGATTAAAATATGTACAGTAAAATAGTGTGTGTGTATATATATATATATATATATATTAGGGGTGGGCATAGATTAATTTTTTTAATCTAGATTAATTTTGGAATTAATCTAGATTAATCTAGATTAAAATGGCTCATTTGAATTCTGCCGAAGGCATTCAGAATATGTGTGCTACCCAAATAATGACTAAAAGTAAGTCTTTGAGAACGGGTTTCTCAAGCCAGGTGGCGCATTAGACCAGGGGCTCATCTCCTGTTTCCAGAATGCATCACAAACTGCTTGAGAAAGCTGTTCTACTATGATAATTGGTGATGAAAATAAACTATGTTCAATAAGATGTACTTGTGTTTACTAACTGTTTATTCAGTTAAACATGAATTTTGAACTGTAGGCCAACTACATAAGAGGTCGTGATGAACTGTTTACAGTTTCCATTGGGAAGCTTCTTAAAAATAAATTTTCCCTGAAGCAAACCCGGCGGCTTCATAGCTGCATCCATGTTAGCACGTCACGTCTGATGTGGTAATTTCACAGTAAAGTTAGGCATACACACAGGTTCGAAGCAGAGGGTGACGGGAGTGAATTCTCAAGTTCACATGAGACCTAAAGCGCATCCTGTTTGCTTAAAAGCGCAACGTTTCGTTGTTATTCTGAGTGTACACAAATAAACGTAGAGTCTTTACAGATTCGAAAGATGTATTAGGCTACTTTTATCTGTATGACCAAAAATGACGGAGATTTTAAGAGCAAGTGAACGCACCGGAGCCTGTCCTGCAGCAAACGCGCTTCCACACAAACACTTCAATAGCGCACGTTTCTCTAGGTTAACATCATATTGAGCGGCCATGTAAAGTTGCTACTACATACATCTTTCAGATGAAAAGCCATATTTGAGGTTGATGAATGATAGATGAGCGTTTGGATGTCCTGCCCGATTGTATTACCACATAGACCAGCCGTTAACAATCTGTCCATCACGGACTGCGAGCCTCTAGTTCGAAGACTCGTTCTCGCCCCCTACAGTGCAATTCGGCTAGGTATACATCCGCGTTAAAATATCAGGGTGAAAGTCATCATAGCTTGCGTAGTATAGACCCAGCTCCCAACCCAACTTTGAGAATAGATTAACGGCGATATTTTTTTTATCGCCGATAAGAGTCTCGCGTTAACGCAGCACGTTAACGCCGATAACGGCCCACCACTAATATATATACACATTTGTGTGTGTGTGTGTATTTATGTATGTATCCAGTTTTTTTCTTTCTTTTCTTTCTTATGAATTATGCTATGTGTGCACAATGTAAGTCGCGCCGTTCGAGTGTGTGTGTGTGTGTGTGTGTGTGTGTATTTATGTATGTATCCAGTTTTTTTCTTTCTTATGAATTATGCTATGTGTGCACAATGTAAGTCGAGCCGTTCGAGTGTTTGTGTGTGTGTGTGTGTGTGTGTGTATCAGACGCGATTTCTTTAAGACTGCAAGGGAAGCTCAGCTTCCCCAATAATTGTCAAAAAATGAATGGTCAAATATATGTACTATTATGTTAACATTTTATTGACTAAAAATGCGTTAAACACGTTCATCTCGAACGAAAACAATTTCGTTCAGAATCAGCTACTTAGGTCGGCTGACTCGATTTCCTTCTCATTCATTCCCGTAGCGTACAGTGCATTACTCTGTTGAAGCCCAGCGTCCATTGACTTCAATGGGGCTGCTTTAAACAGTTTTTTTCAGTGCTTAGAAACAAGACGGTCATTGGATAATGCTGCGATTATGTCCCGCCCACGGACGCTCAGCGTCTCTGGGATGAATGGAGGAGTGGGCTGGCCCGGACTCCGAGCGTCTGCGTGATGATTGGAGGGTCTGTCGAAAGACTGCATCTCCTTTTGATTGACAGCGATTTTGTACTATAAAAGTCACTGACACTGAAGCTATTCGAGCTCAGTCCCATCGCGGAAGTGTAGTCGAAAGACAAACTGCTGCAACCTATTTCTTGGTATTTGCTTGGTGAAATTGCTAGCCAATTTTCATCATACATTTCACCCAGATTCCTTGTTTCAGTTCAACCTAATTCCCATATTTCGAGTTTATTATCTTTTTTTAGATCGTTTGTTCATCCATTCATTCATTCATACATACAGTAGGCTAGAACATTTTCTTGAAAAGGAATGTTGGGCAGAATTTAGGTATAAATAAATGGTAAATTTTTATGATGTTGGCCAAAAATGAGCTTCCCCTCTTTGAAAGACCAGCAGCCGCCACTGGTGTGTATGTGTCTGTGTCTGTGTGTGTGTGTGTGTGTGTGTGTGTGTTTGTGTGTGTGTTTGCGTGTGTGCGTGTGTGTGTGTGTGTGCGTGTGTGTGTGTGTGTGTGTGTGTGTGCGTGTGTGTGTATGTGTTTAGGCAAAGCACAGATGTTCTCAGCTGTACAGAAGCGTAACTGGCCCTGCACAGTCTTTCCTAATTAAAACCAAGTGTGGATACTTGCAGTAGGAGAGAGAGATGGAGTTAGATCCATACATCTGCACACATGTGGACAAAGCTAGAATTAAGGAGCTCTCTACAAATCCAATGACATATTTTGTCAGTTCAGTTCTGTTTCTTATAAAGGTTTAGTTTAAAAGACATTATAAGTCATGCTAGGACTCAAATGCATTACAATGGCTTATTTATTCCATGTTAAATATAATCCTAAATATAATATAAATATTATAAAATCAAAACTATAAAAAAAACAAAAAAAAAATGTCATCATTTACTTATCCTCATGTTGTTCTAAACCTGTATAAAATAATTTATTCTGTTCATCAGAAAATATGATATTTTGAAGAATATCGGTAACCAAACGGTTGCCGGTAGCCATTGACCTCCATAGTATTATTTCCCCCATACTGAAAGTCAATGGGTACCATCAACTGTTTGGTTACTGACATTCTTCAAAATATCATATTTTCTGTTGAACAGAAGAAAGAAACTCATACGGTTTTTGGATCAACTTGAGAGTGAGTAAATTATGAAAGCATTGTTATTTTTCTCTTAAAGTTTTAGGCTTGTACTTTAATGTGTAAAAGAATCCTAAACCAGTATATTATGGTCTTAGCGGGTCTACTGGTCAGACTAGGATATTACCTAAACCAGCTTGACTAATTTGGAAGACCAGGTTAAGATCGGCTTAGACTAATTTAAGCAGCTTTTCTCTGCATGGTAGTGGATATCTGGATTCTAGCGTCAACTTAAAATCAGCTTACAATAGAAGTATAAATGCATGCAAGTGTTTTAAAAGCATTACGGCAACACTTAAACATTAACCTTGTTAACATGAGCCTGTTGTGAAGTTATATCCAGTCTGGAATGTCTGTTGGGCAACACAAATGAGTGTTTGAGGAGCTGATGGATGGTTTGTTTGTGTGTTTCAGTGGCAGATGAGAGTAACATGAGAGCCTCCAGTCAAGCACAGAGACCTGGTAAGAACTTGCACACACATACGCACACACACGCACACACACACACACACAGACACAGACACAGACACAGACACAGACACACACACACACACACACACACACACACACACACACACACACACACACACACACACACACACACACACACACACACACAGACAGACAGACAGACAGACACACACACACACACACACACACACACACAGACACAGACACACACAGACACACACACACACACACACAGACAGACACACACACACACACACACACACACACACACACACACACACACACACACACACACACAGACACACACACACACACACAGACACAGACAGACACACACACAGACACACACACACACACACACACACGCACGCACGCACGCACACACACAGACACACACACACACACACACACAGACAGACACACACACACACACACACGCACACACACACACACACACACACAGACACAGACACAGACACAGACAGGGCGTGTTCACACTTGGCATCTTTTGTGACTAGAAAAAGTTGACGAGTGCTTTTTTAGTAAAATAAAAAGCTGGCAGCATTTTGGTTACAAATTGCAGCTGAGGGCGTCTTTTGTTGCTATAACAACAGCTGCAACGGTAGCCTAGTGCGGTGTGCTGCAGAAATGCCGGCTTTTGAAGTGAACGGGGAGGGTATGTCGGTTCCCAACAATGTTTGTGGGAGCGTAGCGCAACATTATACGGGGAAGGAAACTGCTGCTTCCAACAGTTTAGTCCAGGAGCTCCGGCTGGATGATGCACGGTTTCATACAAATCCTTGTGCTCCTAAACTAATACCGGCTATCTTTTTCTTGATGTTTTTGTTGTTATGGAAACGACTCGCCACTCGCTTATCATTGGTCAGCAGTCAAAAAGGCGCTTGACTTAGGGCATTTTTTCCAGAAAAGTTAAACTTTTTTCAACTTGAAAAGACGCTCTAAGCTGCAGAAAAAGACACCGGCGGTGGCGTTTTAAAAAGCGCTCAGGACTTTTTGAAAACACGGTTTACTCCATAGGATTATAATGTAAAACAGACGCTGGCAGCTTAAAAAAGACGTCAAGTGTGAACATAGCCTTAAGGAGTTTTGTTAGGCATGTTAAGCCGAGTTGGTTGGAACCCTCTTAACCGTGATAAAATGTGTTTTGTTTTAATGAACAGCAGCAACAGAAATATGACAAAAGACAGCAATGTTCTAAACGTGATTCATTTTATTCATAAACAATAAGTAAACAATTGCTCTGCCAAGTTGTTTAGTTTATCAGCCTCACAACATCAGTTTCACCATACTGCTTTAATAGCCAACATCTCATTTATGGTCAAGCGCTGCAAGTCTGGCCCAAGATCAAGCATGCGATCTGTAAAGCGCTGTGTTAGTTGACTCACAGGCCAGTAATCTGACTCCAGATCAGTGCTGTGTCTCAGCCAAGTCAAATGAAGATAAACGGAGGGCGACTGTCAGTCGAGGTGAGAGAGTGAGTTGCTGTAAGTAGTGATTGAGTTAGTGGAGGAAACAGACAGACACGGTGAAAGCATTGACCACAGACACATGCAGGGTACAAATAGACAATAATAGATATCATAATAAAGCATTTTCAGTCTCAACAAAGGCTGCTCTGCAGATTTGTAAAAGTATTTTATACTTGTAATTTATACTCTTTACCTACTTGTAAATGTATAGTTGTAAATATAAATTATATATAAAAACAGTTATTTATAATATTTTTATTTATTTATATGTATAACTATAATATATATGAATGTATATTAATGTATGTATTTAAATATATATATTATAAAATAAATAAATAAATAAAACTTTTTTTTTGAGATTTCAGCTATGCAAAATTGTATCTTTTGTTTTACAACATTTTTAAAGGATTTTCTTTATATTTTTTATAGTTATATATTCATATTATCTTTATGTAATTTAAACTCAAACTAAAATTACTCCTCCACACACATTTCAAATAAAAGTAAACTGAAATAAAATATAAAAAACGTTATTATTTCAGCTAGTGGCCAAGCATCTCTCATTTTAATTTAGTTTAACTTGATGTACTAAAATAACTAAAACTAAAATCAAAATGCATTTCTCTTTCTCTCTCTACTACTGACTAAACAAAACAACTAATTACTTTACAATTAAAATGAAATCAGAAAATATAAAAATAAAAACATATAAAATATTAATAAAAAAATAATAGTATCTCATTGATGCTTAAATAACATTTTAAGATTTTACTTTATCAAATATTGTATTTTATATATAAACTATAGATATAGTATATATTTTATACAAAATATATTAAATATATATTTGAAAATATTTGCATTTATAAATATGCAATTATATAAAGAGAGATAGAAATGGAGAGAGACAATGTAAAGTTTTATATATTTTATATTTATAGCTTTTTTATATATTTTATAGATTTATATACTGTACATAGTAAAACACCTGACCGCAGATTTACTGTACACTCAGACTCAAACACATGGCATCGGATCATAAATTACATCATAATCAAAACCACATGCACACAATCAAGACTGAAATTTAGCAGCGCTTATAGCATGTGCATGCATTAACACATACACAGTCCAATGTACATGCATAGTCTACACATGACGCTTTTGTATACTTCTCAGGGGTCGGGGGCGATGGTAAATACATGGACGGCTGATTGGAGTGTAGTTTTACAGATGTGGGATCCGATAGATATTGACAGGCTGCAGGCTGTTCTGCTGACGCACTCATTTTTCTCTCTTCCCTCTGGCACGCTCGACCTACGCCAGGCTCCTTTATATGCTCTGACATATTTCATTATTAGGATGGTCTTGAAGACGTGGCCGCTCTGAGTTTAATCTGACTAAAAACCCCAGCTAGGGCCAGCCAAGCCAACCGCTGCGGTACTCCAAGACCTCTCTCTCTCTTTTCTTGCATCTGCTTTGCAGTAAATGTTGTATTTTTTATTTATTTTTCCTGTAAATTCACAATCTAGTCCAGCATTATGCAGGCCCTATTGTTATTATTAGGTTTTTGCTGTGTCTACTAAATGTTTTAGTAAAAATGTATTGCATAAGATCATTTGCTAGTTATTTTTTCCTAATAAAAAAAATTCTAGGGAGTTATGATTTACTATGCAGTTTACCCATAACCTTTTCCAACCTCAAAAACAATTATGCTAAGTCACAAATCATATGACTGCCATTGAAAATTGTATCCAGGAAGCCGTAATCCGTTATTTCTATAAAGAGTTCATGAGAAAGAGGTTGTCAGATGTTGCACGCTAGTCTCAATCACTAAATGACACCATAAAGTGAGTTTTAGGTGTTCTGAGAGACCGAGTCATGAACACTTCGCTGTTAAGCGTCCTGTTAAGCTTTAGATAGATTTTATTGTGAACGCCGATACAAGCATATAGCTGATAGCATGAAATAGTGTGGTTTGGGTTTGTGTGTGTATTTAAATGTACTCAAACACTTACTGTACATATAAGGTCTAAAATGTTTAGCTTTCTTTGCTAATGGCAGGTAAACTAGAACATATTTTGAATTACCATGGAACTGTATCCTGCAATGTTTCATTAAAGGGGACCTATTGTGCCCCTTTTTAAAAGATGACAAATAAGTTTCTGATGTCCCCAGAGCGTATATGTGAAGCTTAGGCTCAATATACCCCACAGATGAATTTGTATAGCTTGTTAAATTTCCACTTTTAGGGTGTGATCCCAAACACATTGCTTTAAAAGCGAGTGAGCTGTGGAGAAGAGGGCGGAGCTTCAAGAGCTCAAGCTCTGCATTAGCAGTGCTAGCCTTTGCAAATAAACATTCCTCTATTAGCACAAGCCTATCTTTAACTTTACAGAAACTACTCTGTTTCAAAGTCAGTCATCCGATTATACTGTGCATAATACATTCTCATTTATGAATTACACAGACGGGAGCACTGCAGGATAAAACTCAACCAGTCACAAAAATGTACAAACCCATAAAAATGTGTCCCTCATGTTTTGATTTTCATTAACTAGCTAAGCTTGCATTATATCATTAAAAACAAGCAACTTTCTCTCTTTAGCATGTAAATTCAGCTTTATTTTATTGTATTTTATTTACATTTTTCATTTTTTTATATTTTATTGCAGATAGGATATATATATATATATAAATACTATCCATTCCTTGCACTATTTATAACCAAATATGAACTCCACCAGTCACAAGAACGCACATACCCATAACACTGTGCTTGTCCTATTTTCATATTCTCTATCTCTGCTACTTTCCAAGCTAAATATTTTCCAAGTTGAATATTTTCATCTGAGATAAAAGCTGTCAGAAGTAGCTCAACAGTCACTGACCTGATTTTTGCATAAAGGTCATATAGTTGGTCTTAAACTGTGATTTTAACCACGCTTTATGTTGCAATTCCTAAAGTGCACAGCTGACACAAGCATAAAAAGAATTTCATTTTGACTACGTTTATTGTTTTTGTGCATACATTTGTGAAGTATAGCTTTGCAAACAAAGCGAGGTGTGTATGTGTGTGTGTGTGTGTGTGTAGTTGGTACAATGAAGAGACGAGTCTCGGTCCACAGGAGAGGAGAACATGTCCATTAAGAGGATAGATGAAAGATGCTGGAGGCAGTGCTCTCTCTCTCTCTCTCTCTCTCCCTCTCTCTCTCTCTCGCTCTCTCTCTCTCTCTCTCTCTCTCTCTCTCTCTCTCTCTCGCTCTCTCTCTCTCTCTCTCTCTCCCTCTCTCTCTCTCTCGCTCTCTCTCTCTCTCTCTCGCTCTCTCTCTCGCTCTCTCCCTCCCTCCCTCTCTCTCTCTCTCTCTCTCTGGCTTCTCTCCAACACACCTACGTTTTCCTGTGGCCCCTCTCGTCCAGATAAAGAGCACTCATAGAGGCTGTGTTGCTCACGGGTTCTGTGGCGCTTTAGTTCACAGTTCAACATCCTCCAATTCATCTCTCTTCCTCTTCTTCCAGGAGCTGCTTGGCAGTCGCCCAGTTACCGTTCGGCCCTGCAGCACTGCTTCTGCTGATTTGTTTGTTTTGCTCTTCGTCTCATTATTTTCTCTTTTCGTGATAATGGCAGCATACAGGTATCTGTCTGCCAGAGAGACCGTTTTATTTCCTAAGAAGTCGTTCAAATGACTTTCCCGTCTCGCTGTCGTTTCTCTCGGTCTGTGTCTGTTTCTCGCTCGTCTAGTTTGCTGTTGATTCAGGTTTAGATTGATCTATGTAAGCGTCCTAGAGAGGGCCGTCTGTGTCCGCATGCGTGCAGTACTGTGGAAATGAAAACTGCATTTGAAATATTTCACTGCTTAGATCCTACCAATTCCAGCTGCATTCCATGGAAGTGAAATAGATGTATCCAGTGCTGAATTTATGCATTATTAAATCCCAGAAAAAAGGGCTGGTCATGGATCCCAGAGTTTGTTTATTTCAACATATTTAGTCGGTAATTACATTTATGAAATTGAACACAGACGGAATGTGCTGCATCCAGGTTTGAGTTTACATTATATATCCACTGTGTTCAATAGTTTGGGGTCAGTACAAATTAAAAAATGAATAAATAAATTATAATAATTTTCAGAAAAGATGCATTCAATTGACCAAAAGTGACAGTAAAGACACTTATAATATTACAAAATATTTTTATTTCAAATAATGTTCTTTTGAACTTTCCTTTTTTGTTCAAAGAATCCTGCAAAGAAATTCTGTTTTCACAAAATGATTGAGCAGCACAAATCTTTTCTACATTGATAGTAATCAGAAATGTTTCTCGAGCAGCAATCACTTCTGAAGGATCATGTGACTCTGAAGACTGGAGTAATGATACTGAAAATGTTGCTTTGCATCACATGAATAAATATTTTTTTCATACAATTATTTTAATTTGTTTTAATATTTCACAAAATGTTTTGATTAAATAAATGCAGCCTTAGTGAAAAGAAGATACTTTTTTTAAAAACAAAAAAATCTTGCAGATGCCCAAATATTAAAATGTAGTATATAGGCTACTTTTTTATGTAGAGGTAGATAGACAATACATATTTATAGTACATTTAAAATGGTTTACATTATTACATTGTAACATTTAGAAAATATTAAAATAGTGAAATGAACAAATATTTTTCAAAGACTACAGCTGTCTCACAGTTTGGTGATATTTCCACTATTTATAAAAACATTGGTGTCTTTTATCATTTTGCTGTTGGTGATGGTTTGTAAAAGTTAGATATTAAATGTGTGCAGTATTTTATCACAGTTCAACCTTTTCAACTCTATTTAGTTGTAGTAAACGACATGCGTCCTTCGTTGGATTATTGATTTATTCTTTTGTATACACATTTTCACTGCTGGTTTGGGAACAAAAGCATTTCTTAAAGAGATACTTCAGCCAAACATGAACTCTCAGTCATCGTTTACTCACCCTCGTGTCTTTCCAAACACATTTCTTTTAAATTTGAGAAACATAACAGGAGACCTTTTACAACATCTTCATTTGTGTTGATTTGAACGATTGAAAGTGAGTAAACGATGACAGAGTTTTAGTTTTTGGCTGAAGCACCCGTTTAAATCACGATTTGCTCTTTCCTGCATGCCACGTTTTACCTCTCAAGCACCAAGCACTTCGTTATTTCTTCCCCAACTTTCTTTTGCCCTTTCAGTGTTTGGAGCCCTTGGATTTGTGCTATTCCTCCATTTTCTTCTGTTGTTTGTGCTTGTTGTAATCCCTCACCTTCTCCTCCTGCTCCTGGTGTCGTTGTTCTCAGTGGTTTGCATTGCTTTCGTAATCACAGCTGTTCTTCATCTCTCAGTACTTCATTTAATGCTCCTCTCCCCTGGACTACTTCTACTACTATTTCTCTGTTTAGTATTCCTGCACGTCTGGTCCGCGTTTGCAACGCCTCATTTATTCCGCGATGCTCTTTCACCCTCACCTTGAGGTTTCATCATCCACCCTCCGTCCTACAGCCGTCTTTACATATTTCATCTCTGTCTGTTCTTTGAATGCGTCCAAATCCATTAGACGCTCAGCTCACCACCAACTGTTGCACTTTCAATTCACTTCTTGTGATCACCCTGTTGAAAAGATCAGCTCAGACCAGTGGGAATCTTCTTGATGGTCCAAGCTGGTTAGTCCTGATTTGCCATTTCATATTAGTTGATGGTGCTGGTCTTTTCAGCAGGACTCTATACACTGTTTCTAATCTTGATCTGATTTTCAAAGCTTCACATTTCATTTCCATCCTCCATCCTCCCATCACTGACATCCCTCCATGTCCCTGTCTCAGAACCCCTCTCCTCTAATGGGACAGCGCTGGGACCCAGGTTAGGTCTGCAGAAGTCCAGTTCTCTGGAGAGTCTCCAGACAGCTATGGAGGAGGTCGATAAGGACGAGGTGCCCTTCCATCGTCCACGCGCGCACATGGTGAGAGGCCGCGGGTGCAACCAGAGCTTCCGTTACGCCATCGACAAGTCCTACGAAAGGCCTTCTGAACCTGAGGATGGTGAGTTCAGAGAAAAACTCAAATCCATTGAAAGTGTTATATAACATAAAAGGCAAAATATGTAAATACAACATTAAATTGATACAAATGTATTAGACATTTTATATACACTCACCGGACACTTTATTAGGTGCACCTGTTCAATTGCACAAATTGCTATTTAGCCAATCACATGGCAGTAACTCAATGCATTTAGACATCTAGATGTGGTGAAGACGATTTGCTGAAGTTCAAACCGAGCATCAGAACGGGGAAGAAAGAGGATTTAAGTGACTTTGAACGTGGAATGGTTGTTGTTCCAGACGGGCTGGTCTGAGTATTTCAGAAACTGCTGATCTACTGGGATTTTCACACACAACCATCTCTAGGGTTTACAGAGAATGGCCTGAAAAAGAAATAAATGTTGAATTTATGCCACGAAGAATTAAGGCAGTTCTGAAGGTAAAAGCGTGGTCCAACCCGGCACTAGCAAGGTGTACCAGTGGCCAGTGAGTGTGTATATAAATATATATATATATATTAATGCTGTCAATCGATAAAAAAAAACGCACAGCACATTTTTCTAAAATTAATCTTGATTAATCCCACCTAACACTAACGTTTTTAAATATACTTTTATATTGCAATAATTTCACATTCAATCTTCAAATGTACTATTTACAAACAACATAAAGACAGTATATTTTTAATATTTCTTTAATGGCATATTTTTTATGATTTAAGGCCAGTATCACTGATATCAATACTACTGATGTCTCTATAAAATAGTTTTTCCCTTAATATTTAGTCATTGAATTCAGCATTACAGCATAATTGAGAGCTATCAATTTGAACATTTATTAATTTAAGTGCACTTAAAACAATCTTCACACGAACCCATAATAAATGACATATTTAGCTACTTGTGCCCTTCAGCAGAAATATACAGAAAATGAATAGTTACCAAACACTAAATTCAAAATGAAATATAGATGAACCCCTTAAAGCTATAAAAGTGATTGATTTCCTTGTTTGTTCTTGGATTAATATACATCACAGCAGCTGGTTATTAGCGTATTTGCCTGCTATTGCTTTATAAAAGCTGCTGCTGAACGTGACACGGATCTGACACACAACTCTCATCACCTTTTCTGACCCACTTCAGCTCTTAAAGTCTCTACTAATGAGCGGACGAGTTGAATCGGGACAGACACACAGTGCTGGGGTGTCTCAGGACAGTTTTTAAAACCATTTCAGAAACATGTTCTTAAATGTGACGCATATATAACACATTGCATGCATGCACACAGTTTTAAGGCAGCTTTAATCGCATTTTTTGGTAACTTAATGCTTAACTGACGGCATAAATAGGACATTGCATGCACATAGTTTCTTTCGCTGTTTTATATGAAATGATGCGTGTATTTGAAGAGAGCGCGCTACGAGCACAGTATCTCTTCCGCGCTTGTTTGACTCGCGCATTAAATATTTTTCATGCGTTAATCTGAAAGAATTATCTCCTGCATTAATGTGATAATTTTGACACCACTAATATATATATATATATATATATATATATATATAAATAAGTTTTTTTTTTGTAAATAATTGGTATAATTGAGACTAGGCAGATTCAGTGTCATTTTATTATTTATATACTATAATAGTATTTATTATTAGTTTTAATTAGCTTTTATTTTGATATTTTCAGTTTTCATTTACATTTCAGTTTAGGTTTTAAATTAAAACCGTTTTTAAATTACAGTAATAATTACAGTAAATTACAGTAAGTCATTTTGTTATGTGCTTTACTCATTTTAGTAGGTTTTGTTTTTAAGTTCAGTTTTAGATTTAGTAATTTTAAGCACTTTATTTTAAACTATTTCAGTTGGTTGTCAAGACAATAGTTCATTTTATTAATTCATTCATTTAATTAAATTCATTAATTTAAATTCATTAAATAACAAATTAAATTAAATAATTTTAATATTAGATTTTATTTTGGTGAGAAAATTGTTTGTTTGTTTTATTTGACAGAAAATTAACATTAATTTTAATGTTAATATAACATGTTCATAATGATATTTAAATAAAAAATACATATCATTTATATGTATTTAAATCTTCAAATTCTACCTCGTCCAATTTATTCAGTTATTTCAGAAAATAAATATATTATTTTAAATAGTGTATTAATGTATTACTATTTTATTCTTATTTATTTATTTAAATAAAGTATACATGCATTCATTTATTAATAATACAGTTTTAAAACATTTATACATTTACTCAGTTAAGCTATTTATGAATTTAAGAGTTTTCTTTGTTTATTAACAGATCATAACAACCAACAAGAAATATGTGAAATCTATTTTTTATTAGTGCATCAATATATCAGTTTTTTATGTCTAATGCTACATAACAACTCTTTTTTTTCTATAGTATATATATCATTTCTATTGTCAGTGTTATTCTATACATGTGTTTTGATTTAAACAGAAGTTCTTCGGTGGTTTTCTGCAGTTATTGCTCACCACAGCCACAGTGCATTAATGAGAAGTGTGTATGTGCTGCATGGCAGTGCATGCATGTTGCTGAACACAGTAGTGATAGTGTCATGAGTTTGGCCAAACATGTGCTAACAGTTACAACTGCATACCACTGCTTCTCGCTTCGCCAAAAGTGCATCTGAGCCTTTCACATGCATTACTCTCTTCAAAACACCCCATAATCGTATAAGTCTTAACGTGCATTTTACCTCATTATATATATATATGCTGTTGCATTTTTAAAGTTAGTCAATATGAAATTGAAATTCACTCTCACGTTTCTTATTATTGTGAACAATTTATAATTGTACAGAATTCCAAATAAATAAATACAAAGAATATAACTTGACCTGTTGAGTTTTATAAATGTGACATTATGAAAGTAAAATGGGTTGCAAATGCGGTTTGATGTTGACTTGAAATCTCTTCTAAAGTTCAGAGCGATATCTCAGAACGGTTGGGTGCCAGTGAAGCTCCTTCACTTATAGTAGCTCATTTGAGAGATGAATTGGACTCTCTGTGTCTCAGTGAATCAGCAAATACAAGTATCACTGATGTTAGTGTGAACCTCCAGCTCATTCAAGGGCACGGATCGTCCCTGCTCTTTCTCCTGGACACTAAAGACCTCTTCTAAATGAGAACTTCAGCACTAGCCAGAGATGCCTTCGATTAGAGCTTATGAGGTGTCATGAATTAATGTCAGGCTTTCTGCACCTTTAGCAGAGGTGGTGTATCAATGTAAAGTTATAAAAAAAGATATTTGCTGGTGTGTTAAGAATGCAAATACAATGCATAAATACTGCCAAAATATGTAAATACTTAACATAAAAATTACAGATTGCTAATAAGTTAATTATAATCTTTAAATAATAATTAAATAATGTTTTCCCCTGCATTGCAGTAGTTTATTTATTTATTTTTATTGGGGAATAAATGTACTTTATACTATGCAACCCCCCCCCCCCAAAAAAAGAAAAAACCCTGTTAAAAACAATCTTAATGGTAGTAAATGTAATTTATTTTTATTAGTTTTTTGTGGTAAAATATGATGACATTGTGTTCCTTTTAACACTCCTTACTTTTAGTACAGACTTTGACAAGAATACATTTCTAGTTTAATTTTAATCTCATTCATTTATCTGTGTAGGATTGATTGATCTTAATTGTGAATTTTTAAATATTTGCTTTTATGTCATTATTTTTTCTTTCAAAATGTTTACATGTGTGATTTAATTTTTTAATGCATATACCGTTTGCTACAATTCCCATCTGGATTTGATTTACAGGTACAAATAGAGTAAAGAGAGAATTTCTTCATCATTTACTGACAAACGGGAGTCTGTTTTGTGGATTGTTGTTTGGTTCCTTACGATTAGATCTCATTAGGTGTTTGCTCACGTCTGGGTCTTTGTTCTTCACCAACAGATGACTCTGAGGAAGACTCCGGAAGAGACACGCCTGCCAGCAGCTCCTCTCGACAGGATCTGGATGAGGAGAAGAAGGTAAAGAAAAAGAAAACCAAAAAGAAGAAAGAGAAAAAGAGCAAAAAGAAGGACGAGCCCGAAGACCCTGAGAAAAAGACAAAGAAAAAAGGATTCGGATTGTTGAGGTACGAGTCTGAAAGGCAGAAATACACACACGTCAGAGTTTCAAACAAGCACTAAATAAATCTTCACGAGAAATACAGTTATTTGTGAAAATGTTCGGAAGCTGTTTTGCTCTTAAAGGAGCCACATCATGGAAAAAGGACTAGCCAGGGTCTTTTGAAATTAAGGAATCTGATGTTTAATCTTATTAGTCCAAAATAAGTTAGAAAATAGTCATGTAGAACTAAATTAATGCTGATCCATTGATATATAGTCAGAGTTTTCGAGGAGGTGAATGATGGCACTGCATGAGGGCCTCCTGACGCAGCTGCACATGGAGGCCTTCCTATAATTACATCACTGTGGTAATTGAGCACAAGAAAAGTGAACTAACTATATGCTGTCTTTGTGTGATTGTATGAATATAGTCAGAGACTGATAAGATGACAGACATACAGTGATATCCACGTCTTTAATTGAGATCGACTGGCTTGTGTTTGATGGTTTTATATTTGGGCTTCATGCATAATCTCTTTTCCTCTTGGCGGACATGAGAACTCTTTTTATATGAGATGAAAGATGATTGAATGACAGCGTATGTGTCTCTGAACTATAAAATAGAGCTGCTGTGTCTCCTCTGTGAGGACTGACCCCTGTTTGTCCAACTTTGACTATAAATTGATCAGCAGATCCCTTTATTTGCATGGAAACCTTCATTTAATCAGTTTTTTGTGATTTTATGTTTGCTAGCTTTGGAAAATTTCAATATTTTGTCACTGCTAGCTTACACAGACAACGAGAAATTGTATGCACAAACCATTTGACTTCCATAATGACATGTTTCTGAGTGAAATAGGATGTTAAAAGAGAAAAAGGTGCAAGTTGTGACTTGATCTTATCCATTAGTAATCATTTGAATCGTGTAAAATGGGGAGAAAGCACGAGATCGGATGAAAATCAAGGACATTTTGTTTTCTTTTTCGTTACCGCTTTGGTTTGTTTTTCATACTATGGTCACCGTTTACTGTCTACACTACATCGCTACATTATAAAATCGTCCTTCCGTGACTGTAACACTTTTCAAGCGGCGGTCAAAGTGGCACAACAGTTATGTATAGAGACGCGTTGAAATCGCGAGTCATGTGAAAGGGTTTTAATGTTCCCCTCTCTTTAACGCTGATGAAATTCCCAGAAATTCATACTCGTGGCCAAATAGCAGTCAGCCGAACAGCTTGGACGTATTCATTGAGGGACTACTCGTATCACATCTCTGCTTTCCAATCTGCTTCCTTATTGAATTTGAAAAATGACTTAATTAGCCATTGTGTTATGGTGCAATTTAATCTAATTGTAAAGTCTTCATGGGTGCTTTTCATCATCTTAAAAAGGCAAATTATAAACATGCGAGCGTGATTCATGGCTTGTTTTTCAACTTTGCAGCAGAACAAATGGGTGATTTTCATTTCTTCCCTTTTAGGGGTGAACATGTTTTTATCGTGGGACAGAGTGTGGTTTTGAAGACAGATGTGCTGTTTGTATGGGCCGCAGTTACAGATGGATTTGTGGGCTGATTTCAACATGAAAACAATAAAGTGTCAGATTTTTGGAGCTTCGTGCTTTGGCTGCCATTGGCTGATATTTTGGCTGATAAAATATCTTTCGATTCACTTGTCTTTCAGTGTTTTCACAATCAGAGGTTTACTGCATAAGCAAGGCGTCAGTGAAACAGTGATTAAAGCTTTCTGTATTATTTGAGTTTTTGTTAGGGATATGTGTATAATAATGGAGGCTTTGGCTGGCTGTGTGTATTATGCATTCAGTCTCAATATATATCTCACGTATCTAAACAATCAGATATACAATTTTCACCCAGCAGATGTACAATGGGACAAAAATGTAAATTAACTTACACTGACAATAC
The DNA here is from genome assembly GCA_003573665.1 of Oxygymnocypris stewartii. Classification (NCBI taxonomy): domain Eukaryota; kingdom Metazoa; phylum Chordata; class Actinopteri; order Cypriniformes; family Cyprinidae; genus Oxygymnocypris; species Oxygymnocypris stewartii. Next base: position 81,240 of record QVTF01010207.1, read on the forward strand.
TAATATTTCACAAGAATTTTTTTAATATTTCTACACTATTTTTATGAAAATGTAATGTTATTATATATTATTTTAATTGTTAAATAGTATTATACATTTTATTTATGTTAAATATATCCATATATATAATGTATCAAATATATAAAATGTGTGTATAAATAACTTAAATAAATATACATTTAAATATAAATAAAATAATACATTACATCTGTTATATTACATATAATATTACATTTCATTTTATATTTATGTATGCGTTTATATACACACACACACCTAAAAATATACATATACTGTACTTGTGTACTTTAAAAAAAAAACTGTTATTGTATATTTATGATGTTGGATGTGTTTAGTGTGATTTATTTGTTGTTGTTGAAACTACATACTGTATATTAGCTGAAAGTCACATAAAAACATGCGCTACAGAATTATAATATTTTATATAATATTTAAACATGCAAATTCAACCTACATTACATCTGTTGTATTACATAGAATAATAAATATGATACACTTTAAAATACTTAAAAAAACAGTTATTGTATTTTTATGATTTTGGATGTTTAGTGTGATTTCTAACTACATATTTTAGCTGAAAGTCACATAAAAACATGCGCCACAGAATTACAGGATTCATCCTTTTAAACATGCAAATTCAACCTCACACAATCATCAAATAAATAAAACCCTCGCATGTGGTTATTTTGACACATTCTCTGGTGTGTCATACTCTCCCTCACTCCGCTCTGATATAAAACACACACGTCTGCTGCTTTCAGATCCGTCCACCTCAATTCTGTGTAACGTTCCAAATCTGAACCAACAAATCCAAAGTGGCATCAAGCCAATTAGCACGCCTGTACTTCCACTACCCAGAATGCATCATACAAGAGTCGTGTTGCACATCGAGATTACACACCAATGCTCATCTTGCATTCCTAAGCCAACAGCAGTTAGACACATACTAGTGTCGCTATAAACACACTCATAGTGTTTGTTTATGAGTGAGCAGATGGCTGTGACAGTAATCTGAAATGGAGATGATTCTTTAATTTGCTTAAATTTAGCATTTGGCTCTGTTTAATCCCTGGATGATTTTAAAGAAAGTCAGCGCTCTCCTGCGGCGCTCTTGACATGTTGTGAATGTTGTTCCTCCTACAGTTTTGCGTTATTGAAGTTGTAGCTTTTTTTGCAAAAGTTAAACATTATTTAAATTACATTTAGTTTGCTTTGGATTCTTTCAAAGATCATTTGGGTATGTGATTCTGTATAGTAATGGCAGCAGTGTCGAGTCTTTTACGACTCCACAGAGAAACATTCAACCATGGCTTCAATTACAGTGACTTAGAGTTACACGGCCTATAAAACAGCTAATGCTTACCGCCTTGTGAAAGCAAGCATTAGCGACTCACAATCTAACACAGAAATGTCTTCACATTTCTAAAGTGCTGCAATATTTTAGCAAATACATTAGATTTGGCTGTTCCTGGAGGAAGTTTTAGTGGTATTTGCCTGTGTAAAACTCACCGTGATGGGGTAAGATTTGTCCTGAAAACATTTTCAGTATTTCTAAGGCGGTAACTAAGGTGTCTTTTGAGATTTTTATCTCATTTAATTGTCGGCCATGTAAAATTTTAAGTCTGAGAATTTTCGTTGACACAAGTAGCAAGTGAAACTGTTTTGATTATCCTGACTGAAATATAAAAATGGTTTATTTGATTTTAAAGGTAAAGTATGCAGTTTCAGCGAGTAGTGGTGGGAAGTCTGATTCTTTTCTGTAAACTGGTTTTGTCGGACAGTTCGTTTCAATGAACTGGTTCAAATAACCACTTTGCCAGTTTGTTTACATAATCACACCACATCATGTATACACACAATTCTAATATTAAAGGGTTAGGTCACCCAAAAATGAAAATTCTGTCATTAATTACTCACCCTCATGTCGTTCCAAACCCGTAAGACCTCGTTCATATTTGGAACACAAATGAAGATATTTTTGATGAAATCCGAGAGCTTTCTGACCCTGCACAGACAGCAACGCAACTATCACGAACTAGGCCCTAGAAGTTAGGAAGCTGGAATGTGTGGCTTTATTCCCTGTCGCTGTCCCCGCCGGTCTCAAAACTCAAAAAGGTGGGTAGACCAGCCACTTGACTTGCACTTTGCAACAACGCAATCTTAATTCTGTAAAGATGTTCAGCATGTTTTATACGAACAATGTCTGGCGTGTTTATATTGTATGTGGCTTGAGAGTGTAAAAAAGCTACACAAAATCCAACCTGAGCGGTCAGATTGAAACTGATTTCCAGAAATAAGATTTGATAACAGTGGAGTATGAATGTAGCTTGAAACGGTTTTGTAAAAAAAAAATCTGATTTCATGTAATATTTTGCCGTTTAGACTTGCTAACTATGATTCCAATCAGATATGCACAAAAATCGGATTTGGACCGATGATCTGAGCAAGGCTATGAAGTGAATAAACATAAAAAAGCATGTGGAAAACATGTAAGTGTTATTACCTTTTGAAAAGAAACTGCACAAGTTCAGCATTTTCATTGAAACCTAAACATTCCATCAAATTCCCCCATCTTGCAAAAGCACTGCCACTCTTTACTTATGTTTTACCCTGTTGTCTGTCTCTGCGTATTTAGGCAATACTTCTAATTTTGTCTATTCATTATTTTCCAATTCTCTTTTTTCATGTAACAGCAATGGCCTCTCAACATCTAAAAACCCTTGGCTCAGCCTGTTACAGCAGCCACGCCCCAAACCCTCGCTATTGGTTGAGCTGGAATGATTAACAGTTCTGAGCGGACCGCTCTAAACCCATTAATAGTGTACTTACCGTAGTCAGTGAACAATAATCTGGGTTCACTGATTTGCAGACAAAAGATGCATGTTGTAAGTAGATAATAGCAGCTACTGTGTTTAACTGTCTTCACACACACAATGTGCATTCACACAGAGTGCATGGTTATGACATTTGGAGCACATATAATCACACAATGACGTTTATAATGGATTTCGTATGTGTTTATTGTCATCTTGAATTCTAGCTTATATTTAGCATGGTACATATGCTTCAGCAGGGTACGGGGTGGACACATGACGTTTATTTCCCGTCTGAGTGGGAACATATGAAGCTGTTAACACAATCGCTCAGTGCAGCCCGCAAGAGGCTAATTACCGAAATCTGTTTCTAAAATTGAACCCCATTCTGCAGTGACTTCCTCATTTATTCATGCCGATGTGTTCTGTCAGTCAGGCGTTGTGGACTAAAAACACATATCCATATTAGCAGAGAAGGCACAGAGACTTATGAATATTAATGAGCTTTTGCATACTTAATCGCTCGTGGCAGGCCCTCCTTTGCGTGTTTGTTTGTGAGGGTTCATTTGTAAGTTCATCTGTGTCTTCAAACTTCACAAGTCTCGACACGGTGCGCGTCTCTCAAACTTTTTTGAACGTAATGAAATGCTTAAGCTAAGTTGTCTTCGAGAGGTATTAAACCTTAGACGTTTAATGATACGCCTGTGTGTATTTTATCAACTCAAGGTGGTAGTTTAAGCCGAAACTCAGTCACTTTAAATAAAGAAAACTTTTGTAAAATGATGATAAACATTCTGCTTGTATTTAGGTTTCTAAGATGGGGACCCGGTGCTGTCAAGCTCCAAAACGGGCAAGAAAGCATGATAAAACACCCTAAGATTAGTCTATATAACTCATGCATTGTGCTCCAAATCTTCTGAACTCATCCAATAGCTTTCTGTGACAAACAGACTGTATTTTAAATAGTTATTCACATTTAATTTAGCCTTAAAAATCTTGTTTGACAGCAGTCACCATTCACTTTCATTGTATGGGCATTTAGCTATAAATACCTACTTTTGAGTTCCATGTAATATAATACAATACAGACAAATATGTTGTTTTGTGTCCAATTAAAAATATTATATTATATATTGTAATATGAGCTTTTTTATTTCTATTTGCATGGACAAACTATTATAAATATATATATATAAATAATTACTTGTGTGTTCTATATTATATTATTATATATACATTATTATCTTTTTTGTATTTAACATTCATTTTTTAAATAGTTATTTAAATATTTCATATTTGAAACAAGATATTATTAAAGAGAATAATAAAAGTGCACTACTAATACCGATGTGTAGTTTCGTGAACAGATGGATGTGTGTTTTGTGAGTGTGAATGTGTTGTTTCGTGAACAGATGGATGTGTGAGTGGTCAGAGTATGTAAGCTCCTCTCACACTGCATTACTGTTCATTTGTGTGTTACAGACAGTGAGTGTCAGTTTAAGCATGCACCGTTGTATTGCATCTGTCAAGGTTTAGTCTGGAAAGCACAAGCAGTATCCCATGACACTTGCTCCTCGTCTTCCATCTCCAGCTTTGGTTCATTGTGAGCGCTGTTATGATTGATGGACTTCTCTCCAGCAGGCCCGGGCTCGGGGAATGCTGCTCTGACGGTAAAGGTTAACAGCCTCTTTCCCATCAGAGACACGCCTGGCCTGGAAGTGGTCAAATCACATTAACCTTTACTTTCACGCCTTTTTAATATTAGCAAGTGCTGAATAAAAACAGATTCAACATGCTGAAATATAGAGGAACATCAACTTTTTGTCTTTTTTTAACTGTGAATTATTATAGCAGTTTTTAAAACCATACTATGTGAAAATCTTATGACGAATCACCTCTAAACGTATTAGCACACCTAATTCACGTCCATAAAACGTGTAAAATTCATATCTGTAAAACAAACAATACAAGGCCAGGGTTATTATAATTAGCTAAAACTAACTGTGAAAAACCTTTTCATTACTCTAAATAATATGAACATTAAATGAAATTAAATATTTTGCAAAGTTTTTACGCAAGAATTAAAATGTCTCATTTTCATTTAGTTTAACTTGATGTACTAAAATAACTACAATTAACTTAAAAACACAAAAAATGACAATACAAACGAAATGACTAAATCTTTAAGAATTGAACACTAGATTTGCTCAAATCTCTTTATTTAATTGATTTGTGTTGATTTTGTGTTTTGGTGTGTTATATGTAATACATAAAAAATCACACATAATTCACATAAATCATTTTTTTTCTCGCCATGGGTGGAAATGAATTTGCTCGCATGGATATCATATGTTGAGAGGTCCATAAACATCATCTATCTGAATATTGTAAACGGAGATGTTGCTGACAGATGTGTGCTGTCGAACCCACAGTCAGTGTCACTCTCACAGCGAATCGCCGGCCGTTTTGATTGATGTGCGCTTTATTGAAGACGCCATCTGCAGCTTGGACACATGCCACTCAAAACTGTAACAAGACTACGGTTTGGTCAATGTGTAAAACATAACACATATATGATTTTTTAAAAACGAGACTTGTGTCAGAAAATGTGCTTATCACCTCACTGACACCGGATACATTTTTTTGACAACTTTGAACTGTTTTGATATATCTGCATCAGAAGTGCAATGTCTGAACATATTGCTTTTCTGTAGTGGTTTGCCATTTTGTGAGTCTCTTTAATGATGATGAGAAAGAGTCAACGTGTGGTTTAAAGTGGAGCAAACTGCTCCTTTCATTGAACATCTTAAACAGTTTATTTTACGGTTGTCCATATGATGTAACACTAAACATACATCCTAATCAATTTGATATTAGAGGAAAACATTCAACTTTAGGATAACTTTACTGTCAGTTTCTGTCATCTTGTGTTGCCAGATTGGCTGGATTTAGTAATTAGATTGTGGCTGTAATTTTGTTTCAGTAGTCAATGTTTTGTGCTTCAGTTTATCTACAAGCTCTTCGTTTTGAATCCTGTTGCTGCTAATAATGCAAGAGTATTTGAAACATAGCTTTGCTTAATCATTCATTGTTTCACTGGTTTGGCATTAGCGTGATAATCCCCTTATACTGTGTTTTTGAGGCTAATTATAGTTACTGTGTTTAATCCATCAAGCCTCTCTTTCTCAATGTAACTCATTTATTGTTTCCTTTTCCTTCATTTCTCCTTCAAATCTCTTGTACGCTCAGTTGTGCTCTGTTTACCCTTGTTAATCGCCTAAAAGTCATTTAATGAAGCATAGTGGAAAATGCCTTTTCTCTTTATCATACACTCTAAAAAAAACTGGGTTAAAAACAACCCCATTTGGGTTGACAATAACTTTATTGAACTATGCAGAAAGTTTATGTTCACATACTGCTACATAACACACTGCATGAAAGGTAATATTCGAATAGGCATAATAGGGACACTTTAAAAGAGCGAGGCAGATCCATTCCTGACAGTTTTACCTAATTAGAAAGATCCTTAAAAACCAGGCTGGGGAGAAGCCGGCATTAATATATGCAAACATAATGATCAGCTTAGCAGTACGTCCCCAGTTCCCATGGATCAGCCCGTCTGTGGGAAAACTGAGGTTGTGTCTGCTAAAATATGAGCCTTCGGTTTAAACTGATAAATTGCAACACACAGTAAACTCGAGTCAATCGATAAACCAAGAGCTAGCAGCACAAAGCCTTTTTACGAAGACAGCTTCAGTATTGTAGGTTACATTACGGCATAATTGGGTTTTAGATTTGTAATTGCAGTGCATGCACACAATTCTCATCAACATTCGTGTCGTTTTGTCTCATTTCACACCGTCTTTGCCCTTAACATTAGCCTGTAATTTCCACTGCAAATTTTAAGTCTCCCAAGAGCTACATAGACCATCTTAATCTCAGGTTAACAACCAAAGTAATGCTAATTCACTTTGCAAACTCAATTTAAACTGTTAGCATGCTACCTTGGGCTACATACCTCAACCTTATGCTGACAACTCTTGGAAGTGTAATCAGCTTCCAAGGGCATGTTTCACATTTACTACGACAATCGAATCCACCTGAACGCTTCAGGCCTCAGGTAGATTGAGCCATCAGCAGGGTTTTCAAGACACATGAGCTGAATTACAAACTAGTGTTGGGAAACCTAGTGCTTAGCTAGTCCTTAGTCTCGCTTAACCAGAGTTCTGGCTGGTCCTGTTTGCAGCTTATTATGGTCAAGAACCGACAGGTATAACATATAAAGTAGCCACCAAAGTTCAATACATGCCGTTTAGGTTTAGGTTATGCAGGCTGGAAGAGTCATGTCCACATCAAAGATGGCAGAAGCAGCTCTATTGTGTATGTTAATTATTTTGATAAGATATTTTAATTTCGTTGATTTTTATTTTATTTACATTTTTTGTTAACATCAAAATTAAAGGGATACTTCACCTTCAGTTGCTGGTCCCTATTGACTTGCATTGTATTGGGGGGGGGGGGGGGGGGGGTATATCATTACTATATAAGTCAATGAGGACCAGCAATTAAAGGTGAACAAAATAAATAATGCTGTAATTTGTGTAAAAATGCTGCACATGTATTCACTTGTGTTTATCCACTGGAACAACACATTTTTTATGCATTTATTTTGCTTCTGTATTTTGTTTTATATGGAAACTCATTTGTTCGCATAGGAAACAAAAGCATGCTTAATTCTTAACTTAAATCTTGATTATGAATAAAAAGTTCTGATTAAAGATAAAAAGTCTAAATATTCAAAAATATCGAAATTGTGAGATTAAAAAGTCAAAATAGTTTTTGTGAATTATGATGGTCAATTTTAACTTTTAATTTAATAATTTTGACTTATCTCATAATTATGACATGATATTTCATCACATAATTATGACTATTTCATAAGTGATGTCAAGTCTTTATCTCATAATTATGAGTAATTATAACTTTTAATTTCATAATTTTGACTTTTTATCTCACAATTATGACATGTAGTTTTTGTAATTTTAACTTGTCATAATTATGACTTTTGATTTCATAACTGATTTATGTTAATTTCAAAAATTCTAAATTATGACTTGGTATGTGCATTTCAACTTTTAATCTCAGTTATGATTTAGTATGTACTAATTTTGACTTTCAATCCCATAACTCATGGTATTTCATAGTTTTGACTTATCTCATAATTATGACTTAGTATCTCATAATTTTGACTTATAATTATGACATGGTGTTTCAAAAAATAAAATATTAGTATTTTAGCTTGGTATTATCTATCGCTATTATAACAATAAGAAAAGAAACTAAGTGATTCAGGAATAATTTTGAATTCCTTATGCTGTTTTAAGCAGATTGCATGTTATTTATTATGCTGTTACAATAGTACCTGTGGATACTGTAATTAGCAGGGTCAGTTTTCAGAAGAATCAGGCCACTCGGTACTATATTGTGATGTAGAGTGGCCAATAATCAAGTAAGTTGTGTGAGCTCTGTGTTGTGTGATGACCAGCGCTGCGCTCACATGGATTGAGCAGGACTGCAGCACATTGATATTCAGGCCACGACTTCCTCTGGTTTTAATGAGAGTGCTTAAGGGCAAGGCAGAGCTAGCATGCCAGCTGCCGGTATTAGATCGCTCCAGCCTAATGAGATAAATACAGTCATTAGTGCGTGTGTGGGGCTGGGAAATGGAGTACTATTGAGGCATAATGCACACGAGACGCAGCGAGAGGATGCTGGATCCAACTGGACCCTTGAATCGCTCGTGGGGCAGTGTTTGGATCATGTAGTCACGGCTTATCTTGAGCAAACATGCAAGTACATTATGTCAGTAAACTGAAGCCTCGGGCGATATCTGTGTCAAATGAAAAAGAAATGTAGGAATCTTGGGAGCTGAGGTTTGCGATTATTCCTGACTGGAGTGTGTGTTTGTGGAAATGTAATTGAATTCTCTTTTGTTAATAGACACTGTGCTGTCGACATTGTTATTCAGATGTATGTTTATCGGATGAATCTCATTAAAAATGCCAAGAAGTCACATGAAAATGCCAAGAAGTCAGGTCATTTTTCACATGAAAACAAACGCATATTTTCATAATGAAAATAAGTCTATTTTAGGACCATTGTGACATGACAATTAAGCACATTTGACACCTTCCCAAATTATTATAGTCACCTTCGATAATGCAATAAAATCTAATTCTCATTACTATAATGAAAAATAATAATATTTACATTTTATATTATTTATAAAAATAATTAGATAATATTTGCATTGCGCAATATTAAATATTAAAATACTTCAATATTTATTTTATAACTCCATTATATATATATTTTAAATATATTAATTGTATTATTAATAGTATAATTTATAAACTATTGGTAAAGCGCTATTGTAAGTTTGCATCATTGTATTATTTGTTGAACTGAATTCAATTTATGCAATAAAATATATAGAATTGTCTGAAAATAATGATTTGTTTTATTTATCTGTTTACGGATCCCTGCAGGACTTTTACTTTTATTTTGTTTTGTTTTGAGGGTAAAATGTGTTTAAATATCATGAAATGAATATCACAATGCAAAAAAAAAAAAAGAAAAAAAAATTATACATTTTTTTAAGAAATGTGTTTTCTTTGTGAGATTCACTCATCACATCCAACAGTGAATGCTTGGTAATGTACTGAGTTATCTTGTTGGGTTATGTATCATTTTATTATTTGAATTTCATATTGATCACAGATGTACTGAACCAGAAGCTGCTTCTTTTTACATCTAACACTGATGTTTCATTACTGTCCAGAGATCATGTGATCATCTCACCCACTCTCTCATTATTAGCTTTATTCTTGATATAACCTTTTCCTCTTCTGTCTTTATCTGCCTGTCAGCACGGAGACCCCGCCTGACCTCAGATCAGTGCAGAAGAATATGTGAGTTTCTGAAGGTTTGGCGTGGAGATGGGCTAAAATCACTGCAGGGCGTTGAACTCTGATACTGCTTGGTTTTGCAGGCGTGTGTGTGTGTGTGTGTGTGTGTGTGTGTGTGTGTGTGTGTGTGTGTGTGTGTGTGTGTGTGTGTGTGTGTGTGTGTGTTTGCAGGCTGGTACATGGGGAACCAATCATTTGAGTTTTTACAGCAAATTCTGCTTTGGTTCTTGGAAGCGCAGGGAGACTGTTGAGTCACCGATTATGAAAACAACACATCCTTCTCTTTTCTCTCTTTTTCCATGCTCTTTCTTTTTTCTACTCTTGCTATCTTCAAACTCTCCTCCAGGTTTGGGAGAAAAAACAAATCCAAGGCTAAAGAACTGGGCGCTTTGAGTGAAGAAGAGGTGGACAAGAGTGAACCTGAGATGTTTCTGTCCAAGTACGTTTACCACTCATGTAACGTGTATTATTTAATCAACACATTTCCATTATAAAATAGAAAAATATGCTAATGTACCAATCTGAATCTGTGGAAATGATCAGACGAGTTCTGAACTCTTGATAATTGTCCCATTCGTTTAGTTGGTTGTTGTCTGATAAACACATTAAAACTCAGTCTTATGCCTTTACATCGTTTGTTTTTGGGTTTTAACCCTTCCACAAAAAAAATCGAATAAATGAATAAAACTAATAATAACTCACTAAGTCGTAAGAATAAGAATCATGAGAAGTCATTACGAGATAAAAAAATTACATACAAAGTAGGAAATATTAGATAAAAAAGTGGAAATGTTTTGTAATTATTTCAACTTTTTGTCATTAATATGACTTAGTATGTCAATTGTCATGTTTAATCTCATAATTAGGATTTATTATGTCATAATTTTTACTTTTTAATCTCAAAGTTGTGACATGGTATTTCATTTTGACATTGACAGAATTTTGAATTCTTGTTATCATTTGGACTTTTATTTTATAATTAAATCTTCTGCTTTAGAGTAAATTCACTGTTAATTATTTGATTTCAATGGGAATGGTGTATTGCAAGCATGTAGTGAAAAATAGCAAGGGTTTGCGAAAGTAACACAAGTTATGGCCAACATTTTTTTCAGTCAATAATAACCCAGCTATTTCTGCCCTCGAAAACAGATCTAAAGGATCTAACACATCTCTGTCCATCAAACACCCCAGGCTTATGTGCTTATTCATCCAAGATATCCTGAAGAACATGTTTTATTCCACAGAAGTGAAAGGAACAGTCCTGCTCCTGAACGCGCCATCTTCCCAGACGTCGAAGACGATGACCTGGATCCCAACTATGCTGTTATCAACAAGTTCAGAGAGCCGCCCACCTCCAGTCACTCCCCCTATCCACCTGGAACTCCCACCCATAACTACTCTCAGCCTGCAATCCCCGCCCCCCTCAGAGAGCCGCCCACCTCCAGTCACTCCCCCTATCCACCTGGAACTCCCACCCATAACTACTCTCAGCCTACAATCCCCGCCCGCCTCAGAGAGCCGCCCACCTCCAGTCACTCCCCCTATCCACCTGGAACTCCCACCCATAACTACTCTCAGCCTACAATCCCCGCCCCCCTCAGAGAGCCGCCCACCTCCAGTCACTCCCCCTATCCACCTGGAACTCCCACCCATAACTACTCTCAGCCTACAATCCCCGCCCCCCTCAGAGAGCCGCCCACCTCCAGTCACTCCCCCTATCCACCTGGAACTCCCACCCATAACTACTCTCAGCCTGCAATCCCCGCCCCCCTCAGAGAGCCGCCCAATGAGGAAGCGCTAGAGGGGCTTTATGCAAAAGTGAACAAGCAAAGAACCGCCCCTCCAAAGACTGACAGGTGAGAACCAGTCCATCCTTTTTATGGATACCTTGCCAAATATTGTACAATTTTGTTTTGTATTTTGAGAATAAGACCGTTCTACTACAACAGTAAACACACATAACAAACAGTAAAACAACAAAAATATAATATATTTAAATTATGATTGTTGTTGTTGTTTTACTGTTTGATATTATTATATTTGTAAATAATATTATGTAAATGAATAAATTGTATAATATTTTGAATTATTATTATTCAATATTTATAATACATATGTTTTACTGTTGTAGTATAATACTACTGTACAATATTTTTTTATTTTATTTCATTTTTTATTAATATCATTATTATCGGTCAAACCGATTATCTCTTATCTGCTATTCACAAACTACTTAATTTTTTTTACCATTAACGATTAGGTATCCAAAAACCGTAGCAGAACTTTTTTTAATTTAATTGTTTTATTTCCACTTTGACACAATAATAATTGGACAGTTATTAGACTAAAACAGTAAAACACAATAATAATAATAATGATGATGATGCGGTCCTTAGCTCACAAACACCTCATGATAGTCACACTTTACATTTACATTTAGTCATTTAGCAGACTTTTATCCAAAGGGACTTAAAATTGAGGAATACAATAAGCGATACATTATAAAGAGGCAAACAGTCACAGGAAGTGCTTGTAATACAACATTTTAGGCATTGTTCAGAGCAAAACTAGCTAGACAGAGAGAAGTTAAGGAAAGAAGAAGGATATCTTCTTTTTTTTGAAGAAGAAGTAGTAGTAGTCAAGTGAAGACGGAAGAGACTGCAGGGACTCAGCATGCCGAATACTTTAAAAGTAAATCAATTGAAGTTAGACTACTTGTTGAAGCTGATATCAAAGGCAGACATCATTTTGCTTTGGCACTCTACATGCAACATACCAAAAATCCAGGCACGTCGGTAACGAACGCTTTGGCCTTTTAGTGGAATCAAGCTGAAATATTGACAGACGGGTCTGTGAAGTCATTTGTGATTTACAGTCTGTATATACAGAGGGAATGTACGTCTCACTGGTGAGTTTTTAGTCCCAACGACCGAGAGCATTGATTTGTTGTCTGGCGGTAATTATGCGTGAGTGTTGCAGTGTCCGTGGGGACCGTGTTCATTCTTGCTCTCGTCCTACCATCGATTCGCACAAGATTATCTTCCGTGCGCTGTGCTGTCCACCGAGTTCAGGAGAGCTGTAATCCCATCACACACACACACACACACACACACACACACACACACACACACACACACACACACACACACACACACACACACACACACACACACACACACACACACACACACACACACACACACACACACACACACACACACACACACAGAGACTCACACAGACACACACACACACACACACACACACACACACACACACACACAAGCACACAGACTCGCTCTGAGAAATACGGTCGGATTCCTGTCTGTTCCGTACAATAAAACACAATGGCAACCAAAGCTTCAGACAAAATACTATAGCTACTACAGTAGAGCTACTGTAAAAATCCTGAGAAATGATTCAAACCGTGTTAGAGACTTTCTTTTTTTGATGAAACTAGTGACTGAAACAACTAGATCACAGACGTGTTATGATATGCACTGCTGTAACTTTGGTATTTTGGTAGAAAAATGCGATTGCTGTGAAACTTTAGTTTTTTAATACCATAAGCTGAAGGATTTTTGTGATGTTCAATTTTGAGCAAATGACTTTTATGAGCCATAGATGATATGGTAAACCAAAATACACAAATATTGTTACTAATGGAAATCATAGAATATTACAGGATGTCAATCAAACTATTTTATTTTATTAGTTACATAGCTTAACGATAAAAATGTGTATTTTATTTTATATTTTATTGGGGCATAGCTTTCAGACAAATATTTACCTAAAATATAATAATAATAATATACCAATTTATTTGTATCTTATTTTCATAATTACAATATACTACAGTTCTACTATCTGTGTTTTATTTTAGTTAGAGGTGCATTGCTTTCTGATTGGGATGCCCTTAAAAGGATTTATAATTATTACTATTATTAAAATGGATTTCTTTTTGGGGGGGGGGGTGTCCTTCTTGAGCATCTGACATGAAGGACTCACTCAAGTACACTAATGTGACCGTATCTACGGCAAGTTGCACTGGATGCTATCAAAGAAGAAAATGTGAGAAATGTCTCGTCTGAAGTGGACCTATGAATAGAAAACATAGAGAGTGTGTGCGCAGCGCACAAGTCTTGATTTTCATGTCAGAGAGCAAATAAGAGAGAAAGATAAGTGGGAACGAGACGGTCAATTAACCACAAAGTAACAGCCAGACAGATACAATCCCCCCCCCCCCCCTTATCTCACTGTCTCGCTTTCTCCAAGTGCTGATGTCTCATCTACTTTAGCTGTGTACTTAATTACCATTCTCTCTCTCTCTCTCTCTCTCTCTCTCTCTCTCTCTCTCTCTCTCTCTCTCTCTCTCTCTCTCTCTCTCTCTCTCTCTCTCTCTCTCTCTCTCTCTTTGTTCTTGCTGGCATTTTGTGCATAATAAATGTGACTAATAAATGTTAGTGCTGATCAAACATGGAAAATAGAGCCTCGCTTTCCTTGTTTAGGAGAGTTTTTTCAGCAGAAATGCTGACACAGAGTCAGTGCTGGACTCGGCTCCAGATATCTGGACAGCATCCAGCGCTGAGGAATGGGCTTAATCGAACTAATGGCCCACCAGCCGTGTGCTGTGGCCAACTCCAATTCTTTGAAGAAACTACTGTTTCTTAACGCCTTTCCTCCACTTCTGCCTTGTTCTCCATCACGTTGGAGCAGTAAACACTGTTAAGATGGATCTGTAGCCATTTTGCTCGTATATCTACATCTTCCCATGAAATCAGTGGTCAGGAGGTAAGGCGCAACCCTCAAAAAAAGGGTTAGAATACTAACATTTACTTACATTTCTTCTACCAGGGTAACTAGAGTTTCACCCACATCACAATTCCTACATGGACAATGTGTAATTATTACAGGCATATTTGATTTAATTTTTTAATTTGTTATTTATTAAAAAAAAACTTTTTTTCTAACTAGGATACATATTTTACAATAAAAAAATGCAGATATGCAATTGTATTTTATTTTATTTTTTATGACTAAATGGCTTTGAAGTTTTCATAAGTTTTGGGATGAAAATTAATTATAAAAATATAGTTGTTGTTGTAGTAGTGGTAAATAATAATACAATATGATAATTATTTCAATAACAAAATATATTTATTTTATTTTATATTATGATTGTGTGTGTGTGTGCATCATATATAAATCATAATATAGAATAAAGTAATATTTTATTTTATTAGTCAGTGGATATGATTATTGAAATTTTGGCTTTGAAAATTGTATATGTCCCTTATGAAAATGTATAGTAATAGTAGAAGTAGTGGTGGTATTAATAATAATAATGATAATAACAGTTTAGTAGCAGTAGTTGAAATATTAGTTGTGTTAAAAATGATATGAAAAAAAATCATGAATTAAAGTTGTAGTAACTGGTATTTTGGCCTAACATGGTGTAAGGGGACAACTCAAGTGTGACAATATTTTAACCATAGTCCTTACCCTCCAACTATATTGTCAATCAAAGATTGAATGAAAATCTCTTTGTATCTCATTTCCACTGAGCATTTCCTGTGGCGGTCCTGTGGCCACACACGTCTCTGACAGCCCTATCAAGACAGAGCAAGACTGCGTAATTGAACAGCAGACATATTCATTAAGACCTCAGTGGCAGGTGTGTTTAGAAAAGGGTGTCATCTCTGATTACAGGCCTGTGTGGTAGCGTCCAGCTGGAAAAGATGACAGCCTGTTGTCTGATCTCATTATACAGCACGTCCTGCAGAGATGAGATATAGAGAGGTATAGAGATGAAATGAGCGGGAAACGGAGAGAAGTGCGTCACAGTTTCTAGCATTACCTGTGTGTCAATATCTATTAATTCATGGATCATTTGGCCGCTTGGGTTGACAGCTTCACCGTCAGATTGTGGATAAATTTCCCCGTCTGCATTATTATAATGATTAATTAGTGAAAACTGATCCAGCATTCCTTGTCAGAGAGACCAGAAATACATATGTTTGTTTATATTTCTGTTTTATAAATCATGCATGAAATATATAAATGTTAAATACAAAGTTGTTTACAATTACCAAGCAATTTGGCAAATTAATATGCTAATACAAAATACTAAATTTGATTAATGTACCAGTTTATCTGTTATTTTACATGAAAAACATGTCTTATCCATTCAGAATCTGGGTCAAAAATATATTTTTTATATTATATTTGTATTATATGTTTAAAAAATAACACCTTAAAAACAAATATCCATAAGGTATAAAGTATGGGTTTGTTCGACCAAAACTATTGACGCAGCATCCGACTGTTTATTGTCTTCAAACGTGGCTTACCCAATTAAGAATATGTTTTATTATAACCTTTATTATACAGTCCAATTTGACAAATACTTTGAAAAGAGAAGTGTACAGTATTTACAGTTTGTTTATTTTTTTATAATTAATCAAATGTATTTAATTATAACTCAATGTCATTAAATGTGTTTAATTGCACATATAATTATAACTGAATATGTAACTAAATATGAAATAAAATAAATAAATTGAATTAAAGGAATATGTAATTGTAATGTAAGTATAAATGCCATTAAATACATTTCATTATTAATTTAATATTTACAAACAGTTTGCTCCACAAAATGGTAATCTAACATAATTATTATTGTAATTGTATTGTATTGTATTGTAATTAATTGTTTGATTTCTGAACAATATTTAAAAAATAATTTTACTATGAAATAAAAGGACATTTTATTGCTGCAGAATATTTAATATATCAATTGAAATAATATTTTTTTATATTTTTTTATATATAGGTATGTTCTTATATATTTAACATATAAATATTTTAAATATTTGTATATTATTAAGATATTTACATAAAATATCTTAAATGGTAGGTGGTTCCTGTTGCAGAACAATAAAATTCACATCCAGGCACTCACATATGTAGAAATTAAATGAAATAAATACTGTAAAGTAAAATGAAATGAATAATTACATTTAAATTCAATTAAATGAAATATACTTTCTTGCCAAATGTGGTGTGAAGAGGGTAAGAATGATTTAGACCAAACGGGACGGTGTAAATCTCTCACATTCATGACTCGAGCTCAGCTAGCACTGCATTCTGTTGCTCAACACGAGCACTAATTAGCTTTACTCAGATGTATCGTAAACGAGTCAATCACAGCAGGAAACAGCCCCAGTCTTTGATGATGATCTCATGATTGCTCTGTTTGTCTAATTCTCTGACTCAGAGAGGGAAAGGTAATATCTCCGGCTTTGCTCGCTATCGTAATACACTAAATGAACTGGTGATGACAGCCGCTCTCTTGTGTGTGTGTGTGTGTGTGTGTGTGTACGTGTGTGTGTAACCATCCTTGTAAATGTGTGGTATTTGTGCACTGTATTCTTTTTCTCCAGCCAGTCCCTCTAAAGCACTTCAGGTCGGCTCCAGTGCTGTAACTAATATGAATATGATGCATACATGCTCGACGGGAGCTAATTAAACATTGATAGTGTTTCTCATTCAGAGGGTCATGTGGACTCTCAATCAAAATGGCAGCACTAATTGCGTTCTGTGGGATAAGGTAATGGATGCTGTTCCTGCTCCGCTTGTCCTCCGCCAGCTGCTGGAGTGCCATAGATCGCTGCCTCTAGTATTTTCAATTATTCTGAAGTTGCCAACATCTGTGGAAGAAGTTTGTAGAAAGTTATACATTTGTAACTTATGTAAGATCAGTATAATGTTATTTATGTACAGCTATGTGTTTTATGGACATTTAATCATAGCACTTCCTAAAATAATCAGTGTAAGTCAGATTGATTTAGTTTGAGTTATTATGATTAATAAACTTAATTGAATTGCACATGTAATTAAATATGCAAAATAAATCATTTGTATTATTTTGAGTGCATATTACGTTTTTTATTCATAATTTAATTGCACATATAATTATAACATATATATGTCATTACATAATTAAATATGCAATTAAAATAATAACAATATTAGTTTATTTTATTGCACAGGTAGTTACATATTCTAAGTATATGTCAATTTGTGTTAATGGTGCTGTGGAGAGCAAATTTGATTGGTAGAGAGAGTTTTCTCTCTCTCTCTCTCGCTCTCTCTCTCTCTCTCTCTCTCTCTCTCTCTCTCTCTCTCTCTCTCTCTCTCTCTCTCTCTCTCTCTCTCTCTCTCTCTCTCTCTCTCTCTCTCTCTCTCTCTCTCTCTCTCTCTCTCTCTCTCTCTCTCTCTCTCTCTCTCTCTCTCTCTCTCTCTCTCTCTCGTGTGTGTGTGTGGTTGTACTATTCAGTTAAATGTGGATTTTATAATGCTAGTTCTGCTCTGAATCAATACATGCCCTGAGGTTACATGTGTGTTTATGGAGCTCACAGATGGATAATTTAATGCACTGAATTTTACATCAAGTGCAGTTTATTTTAGCTGCATTTGATTTAGAAATATGACTAACTGAGTTGCATATTAAACACTTTTCAAAACACTTTTCAAGATTAGACAGATTTACTGTAGTATAAATGATTACCGTTTATGGTGATCATTTATATGTTTCTTTACATTTTCATCTGATAGAGTTTTTATATTTTTATTTTATATGGATTGCAGTTGTGTATCCTTACCTTATGATTTTTTTTATTCGATTCATGTTACAGTATTTTAATAATTGAGATTATATTATAGCTTTTATTAATTTTAGATTTGTTTTGCGTTTATTTTTTCATTTTCCATTTGCATTAATTCTAATGCAAATTTTTTGTCATTTTATTAGTTTTTTTTTACTTCTGTAGTACATAAGCTAAATGAAAATAAGAAATGTTGCTGAATGTCACTGAATAAGTTTATTTTTTCATAATTTATTTGATTTGATTTAATTATTTAAGTTAAAACGTTTTTGAATGATTTTAGTTTTAGTTAACTATAATAACCCTGATTAGAGTGTACGGTCACTGGTGAGGATGTTTGAATGGGGAGCGTCTCTTATCTGTCTTGTCTGTATGTTGCAGTAATGAAGAGCGATTGCAGCATATCAGGAATCAGCTTCAGCAGGTGAGACCGGCTCCATCCTACGATGACCTGAGCGCCCGAAGACGACCGGAGTACGACCCTTCACGAGTGAGTGCTGTGTGGTGTGCTGTCTTGCTCTCGTTCCTTCTTTCTCTGCTGTCAGACAGGAAGTGACAGACTGAGGTCTGGCTGCTTCCTCAGGCACTGATTCAAAGCTCAGATTATCGGGGTTCATCTCGCGCTGTGTTTCGGGCCAGATCTAAAGTACTTCAACTAATCTGTTCATCTGTTTAGACTCAGCGGGGATCTGCTCACAGCACTGCACTGTTTTCTTGCTCACTGCAATGATTATTATAATAAGATCATTATATTTATGGATTTGTTTGTTTGTTTTTTGTCTTTAATACTACAAACCTTATGGCATATTTTGTGAGCTACCGCATTGTTTTGTTGTATTACAAAATGGAACATACTATACAATTTCCACATACAGGAAGTGACATCATTTGCACCCTTTCTAATGCAAGATAGGTAAATAATCCCGTTCCATTAACTTGTTGTTTTTTACTACATTTGTTATATACTTTCAGTAATTTAGCCCTATTACTGATAGTATTGTAAGATCAAACTAATATTTTTATTTTATTTATGGTATTTTATATATCTACAAACCAACATTTGGTTCCAAACTAACTAGTCCCTACTGAGTGACAGCTTGGATGTATATATATTAGGGGTGTGACGAGATCTCGTATTACGAGATCTCGCGAGATTAAAACGCGACGAGATTTCTCGTCGAGGTGAAAAGTTGTCTCGTCGTTAGTTGTGATGTCAGCAACGTGAGGGTGAAATTAGTATTGAAGATCCCCCTGCCACATTTAAATAATTTGTGTGGCAACATTTTGGTTTTCCGGTGGAAATAAGAAACGGCGAAAGAGTGACGGACAAGATGAACACAATATGTAAACATTGTAAGAAAACAATGCCGTACACCGCGGCTAACACGAGCACTATGCAAAAACACATACAGACCAGCCGCACATGTGACGAAAGCATTAAAAGGGCAAACAACTCTAAATGCCATAGGCGTTTACATAGGCGAGACATAGGCGTTTTCATTGCAGCTGATATGAGGCCATTTTCTGTGGTGGAAAATCTGGGATTTCGGCGACTCCTCCACATACTTATATATTTATTTTATTTATACTGTTTATAATTTTTTTTATGTTCGATTTGTGGCAAGGGGTTACATTTCTCATGTGAAATCGTACAGGGGAGAAGCCAGTCGGTAGAGTTTATAGCAAAACATTTTGCACTGTTTGCATGTCCTTTACTGCATAGAATTCATTAAAATAGAAGTAAAATAACATTCATTACAAGTTGATTTCAAAATGCACCTAAATTGTTTTGCATTTTGTGATTTTCAGTTGAATAAAAGACTATTTTCCATTCATATATTTCATCATTGAGGATTTCTTAAAAATAGTGTAAAAATCTCGTCTCGTTCTCGTGAACCCAATCTCGTGTCTCGTCTCGTCTCGTGGAGTAAGCGTCTCGTCACACCCCTAATATATATATATATATAATGTTATTTTTTGCTGGAAAAATAACACTAGGTTTTCTTCAGACAGATTTTGGAAATGTAATTACAAACAAACAAATCCGATATGATATTTTTCTATTTTCTAAATGTTATGATCCTCCTTTCATTTTCACTTCAGCCTTTGTTAGAAAATATATTTATTATAAAGTGTTTAAAATAGCCCAGTTTTGTGCTTTAAGGTCCACTTTCAAAAGTGCACTGTCAGACAGTATTGAGTTAAAATGAAATTGTGTTCGTCTGTGAGTTCCTTGGTAACTTTGAGAACTTCAAACTCAACTTTGAGTTGCTCTTTCACCCTTTAATCATGTCAGTTTCTCTTTTGCTCTGCCCTGTAAACTATATCACAACCACTTATTTCTGTATATCCCCACCTTTCTATTTCAACCCCTTTGTGTCTTTTTTTGGAGTTATTTTGCTGTGAAATTGAAGGCTTGTGATATTTGCGGTATGCTCTATAAACCCAGATGTATCTTTAGATCCTGATGTTGTCTAGTTGGCTTGTTCTCTAGGTAGTAATTTGTGTGGGTGCGTCTTCATCGCCCTGAGCTTTAAGTGATCTGACCCATCCCTCGACATCCTGCCCCTACACGCCGCACCCCTGGGCACACATGCAAATTCAGCTGCAATAATCCTCCAAAGCATCCCGTCATGTTTTTTTCATCCATATGACAACAGCACGTCTCAGTATCATTTGGTCTTTATGTGTAAACCAAGGGCTGTTTATCAGCTGACACGTCTCGCTCAATAAATAAATAAAACGCTATTATTAAATAACTCTGGATCATTAAGGAAGCAAGATATGCACATCTCGCCGTCTGATCCATGCATTTGTCTCGTTTGATGGCCTCCTCCCACTGCACTGCATTGTGGGAGTCTGTCATTCATGCTGATGATGCTCGGGAATGAGAATTTCATTAGCACTTTCTTTCCAGCCATGAATATAAGACGGGTCACAAAGATTATGGAATCTTCTACAGCAATAGCCATATATATTTTAATATTCTCTAGAGTTCATTTAACTAGAGTAATGAAACCATATATATATATATATAACGCGGGTTTTTGTTAAAAGTGAGCCAAAATCATCACAATTAAAAGAACCAAAGACTTAAAATACTTCAGTCTGTATGCATTGAGTTTATTTAATACACGAGTTTCACAATTTGAGTTGAATTACTGAAATGAACTTTTCCACGACATTCTAATTTATTGAGATGCATTTGTATATACGGTATATATCAATATTTTCTTTTGTTTTCCACAGAAGAAAGAATGTCATACAGGGTTGGAGCAGCAATGTACATCCTGGCAAAATATTAATTTCTGGGTGAACTATACCTTTTTGTGATAAAATAGTATCAAAACACTTGTTCTGCTTGCTACAGTTTTTTCACTCTTTTGGCACCATGCATAAAAATATTATAAAAGACAAATGGGGCATCCTACATTATGTTATGAAAATGGTAGCGTGTGAGACATGACATTTATTATGCATGAAAGACAAGAAAATATGGATTAAAAACCTGCTGAAACAGTAGGAAAAGAAAGGGGGAAAGCAAGTCAGAACCACCAAAATGAGAAAATTGCACAATTACGCACAGATCCTAGAAATCACAAGGTTTGAAAATGTCTAGGGTGACAGTCAGCCGTTCTCTTCTGGGCCACTTTAAAACAAAAACTCAATCTAAATTGGAACCAAGGCTTTTTTTCCGAAGCACTTATCGGATCCCTGAACTCTGTCATTACATCGCCCGGAGCCACGCTCCCGTCCACCCAGATGTCCAGCACTTCATTTTCCAGAGATTGAAGGTTGTGTCCAGGGCTCGGCAAAGTTTACAATTATAGTTTATATGATTACACACATCTGCTAGAAAAGCCAACTTCATTGAGACTTTCCAGGACCGGCTGAGTGAAAAATAGAAGCTCTGGTGCTGGAAGGAAAGTGACGTATCCAGTGTCTGATCTTCCTTGCATGGAATACGTTTTGTTTTTATTAAATGGTTATAGGTTAGCGTTGATTTTGATAGTTTTTCAGTTTAGTGCATGCAGTTTTAATCCACTGAAGCAAATTGAAATCACATGTGTTCTAATTAATGGTGTAATGATTAATAAATGTTTTAGTAATAGATAGTATTGCATTCCTTTTGAAATTCCATTATTACATTTTCTTTAAATAACATGTCATTACAAATTCGTATGAAAAATGTTAGGCTACGGAAATATACTCTTATTCAGACCAATCTAACGTATACTTATGGTTACCGTTAAACATATTTAATTAAAGTAAAATCAGACTTTGCCCTATTTATGTTGCTGAATGGGCAAAAAATACCATTCGGCTTTTTCCATAGAAAATCATCCACTTCCAAGAAGCATTGCAAATGTCATAATTATATTAGTCTTCATACGCTTTTAAAATGCTTTGCAACATAGGTTATTTTGACATTTCAGCATTTGAATTAAACGTTTGGGATCAGGAAGATACATTTTTCAAGAAGTTAGTACGTGTTAAATTGATTAAAAGTGACAATAAAGACAATATAATTTTAAATTGCAAATAAATGCAGCCTTGGTTCATATACGATGCTTTCAAAAACATAAAGTCTTATCAATGCTTATCCCTATGTTTTGAGTTGAAGTGTCTATACATGTGTGTGTGTGTGTATATATATATATATATATAAGATCTATGGCTATAAGTTGATGGTTTTCTATTGAACCATTGCTTTTTGTTGTCATTTGCAATGCTTTGTTGAATTGAAATGAAATACCCAGTCCAGTACCTTTATCTCTGTCGATTTACTCATACTATTTTGCAATTGTAATGTCGTGATTTATCTTGGAGCCACTTTTAATGGTGACTGTAGAAGAGCAGCCCTAGTATAAGGGTTTAAAAATGTTTGTGCCATACATGAAGTCATTTCTTCATTGAGAAGTGGCAGTTTACTCAGAAATAGATGAATGAATGTGTGAAATGAATAGAAGAAAGACGAATGGTTGCTGACAGAATAACAGAAGAAATAGAGAAGGACGTTGAGGCCAACATAAGGACTTGCATGTGGCGTAGCAGCACACACACAGATACACACACCCACACCCACACACACAAACACAGCAGGGACTGTGGGGTATGATTCATTAACAACAGAAGAATTTAATTGGATTTTCACAGACCTTGAGTCTGTCTGCTGTGTGTGTGTGTGTGTGTGTGTCTGTCTGTCTCAACTCATCTATGATCTCATACTCGCACGGGCTAAACAAGTAGAGATTTCTTGACCAATGCCAGGAATAAATATGAATTAATTAATTAGTGCAAGCATCACTGTTGCTATTGCTCATATTAAGGTTGGTGATTTGAACTAACCCCTGAACGTATGTGCTGTGGACAGAAGATTCTGTGACTTGTTGAGAGGGGGTATGCTGTTACTCTTTAAAATGATCAGGAATTTAGGTTTATGTCTTGGTTGCAACCTATTCCATTTTGTGTTGATCATTTAGGGTTTATTTTGTCATTTCACAGTTTTAGGGACCTATACTTGGGAGAGTTTCAAGAAACTTTTGTAAGTTTCAACATACAAAAAATGACACACTTCTATATTTTTACAAGTAATGTTAATACTTTTAAATCAAAGACCAGCCGATCCAGAGCGAAATGTTAAAAACAGCTTGCAGTGACAGAGAGGAAACAGGACAGATGCTGAGAACGCAAGAAAAGAGACAGAAGGAGAGAGAGCGAGAAGATGGAAAATTAAGACGGTTGTCATTCTGATTGTTATCCTCTCCTCCTCGCTACAGAACAGCTTGAGACGAGCATCATGGCCCTGTCAGGTCTAATTAAGCCAGCATCTGCATCTCCGAATGCACGCGCCTGCTTGACGGGCAGCCGTGACGGCCAAGTGTAAAAAGATTGAGTGACAGTGACTAGGTGGCTCTCCACAGAACCCACAAATAATCCCAAATCCTTAAACCAGGTGCCTGGCATGTCAAAACATATCAACATGAGCTCGCGGAGACAGATTAAGAGTGAAGCAAGAAAGGCAGGGATGGACAGGGAACAACAGGCCTCGACTCATCTTTGC
Source organism: Oxygymnocypris stewartii (assembly GCA_003573665.1). Classification (NCBI taxonomy): domain Eukaryota; kingdom Metazoa; phylum Chordata; class Actinopteri; order Cypriniformes; family Cyprinidae; genus Oxygymnocypris; species Oxygymnocypris stewartii. The sequence continues at coordinate 105,772 of QVTF01010207.1, forward strand.
TCTAGCAAGCAGGTCACACCTTCACCGGGAGGTCAAACATGAGCGTTGCAGGAAGGCCAACTCATATCTCAGAGCCGTAGCCTTTGTTTGAGAGCAGGTGGTCGGGAATCGGAATGAAGCCACTAAAACAAAAATGAAAGAACGGTGGGAGGGGAGCCATCGAGAGACCTCAGGGAGAAATGAGCAAGGACAGAATAATAACCGTGTCTCTGATTCTTTATTGGGACTTAAAAATGTTTTGCACTTTGGTGGTGGGTTATGGCAATTTAGGCATAAGCAGGAAATGAGATTCATGCAAAGCTTTTAATACAGTTTTGACTTCCCTAACATTTTCTACTTTTTTATTTTTATACAGTCAGACATTTCACTGTCAGTCTGTGTATTAGTGGTGGATTTTACCCTGAATCTAACTGCAGTTAACATTGTTACATCTGTAGTAGGGTTGCACGATATACCGGTACTACGATAGTATCGCGATACTAAAGCTTAAAAATACCCGCGGTGCCATTGCATTTTTTAAACTGTAGTATCGTTCATACCGTAATACCGTAATATATGTTGTATGCACGGCTGGCACACTATTTAAAATGCTGGCATGCATGTTCAAATGAACAGAAACATTGTTTGCCAAATGCCTTTTTGCTGTGCTCTGTGTAGTATGGTGTGTGTATACGCTTTATATCGTAATGTCTGAACGATCTGCCGCTGCTAAGATTTGCGGCTGCTCTCTCTCTCCCTCTCTCTCGAAGAATGACAGACAAAAGACGCTCCGTACCATATGCGCACTTAACTCGCTCGTCTCTCTCTTCCGGGTCCTGAACTCCCGCATTAACACTATCGTTGCCGGAGCAAAACAAATAACAGCAATTTCCCATTGATTATCAAGTCTGTGCGCTACAATATGGTGTTTCCTTTTGTGTTCGAAATCCGAATCGTTGGCTTGGGTGAATCACTGATTCACTAAACCATTCATAAAAACAGTCATTTGATTCGCTCCGGCAGTATTCAGCCGTTTTGAAAGAATCGGTTGAATGACTCAGTGATTCAATAACGAACTGCTGCCACCTGCTTGCCATTTTTACCAGTTTATTTTCTAAAGTAGGCATATACATTGTTTTCCAACATATTTCTACATTCAGAATTTTTTTTTTAAATACATTAATCCCATAAAATATTTTATTCAATTATAAATAATAAATATAGTCTAAATGTACAAATGCCACATCTAAATGTCACTTCATGCTGCTTCTGTGCAGTGCTAAGATGAGTTTTGTTTACATAATTTCAGGGAAAAAAATAGCCAGTCATTAATTCACATTAATTAAGTATTCAGAGAAAAATATTGTCTGTTTTAATTTATTTATTTATTAATTTTTTATTCATTTTGTAAAATGTAATTTTAAACTGACAACACTGCATGGATGGGATCGTGATACTACTTGGTATCGTGATACTTCAGCTGGTATAGTATCGTACGACATTTTATGATATCGTGACAAGCCTAATCTGTAGGTGTCGACAAGTGACTCATTACTCATTAATTTAACCGATAGTTCAAATACACTGAATCATTCAGGAATTAAACAAGTCTTTAAGAGTGAGTCACTGAATCATTCATTAAAAAATGAACATAAATGAACAGCCACATATTCACACCCTAGTAACCACCTAAGCAAGTGACTGTCTTTATGACTGAGTCATTGAATCACTCAACCGATTCATTCTACTGTGTGGCTTTGTATGGAATAATGTTGAGTGTTACAATCAAAGAAAATGTACTTGTTGACGTTATTGAAATGACCAGTCTGTTCATCTCATATTCCACGTGTATGTCATACACACAGTGGGTCACACATCACTCCAGTGCTAGATGGCAAAAGCAGCTCTCTTGCACTGAGTTGAGCTCGATACACGAGGAGGTCATGACCAGCCTCCTACAGCCTTGTGTCTAAATTACCCTCTCAAAATGGTTCCACCATCTGCTGCTAACAAGTCTGGGCGGTGTGGCCATGGCTTCTCAGGGCACGTTAGAGGGCATTGGACCATGACAGCACCACATCAAAGATCACTTATACCACACACACCACAGCCATTGAGACTCTAGGGAGAGAATCAACAAGCGATAGGATCACGGCGTGTTTAAGACGTGTTTGTTTTAGCGATGAGGTGGAATATGGTGATGGCGTTGTGGAAACTTTGACAAAAGTAACCCGTCTAACTTGCAGTGACTTTAAACAATGATGTGAACCAAGGCTTTGCCAACTAAACAAGCCTTACCTAAACCAAACTAAACCAAGATATTGTGTTTAGTAGATCATTTGTTTAAATGAACACTTAATAAATCGGGAGTCGCGAAAACATGTGACCTTCGAGCAGCTTCAAAGTTTTGAGAATTTGTTTTTTAACACAGGAAATTATAAATGACTGAATTGCAGTTTGGAAGAATTCAGTAGGTAATGGCATTCTGGGAAATGAAGTGATCTTGTTTATGTAAATTGAAAGTTAATTTACTAAATATAAAGAAATATATACATTTATGTAAATGTGTCTTGGTGAAACTTTAAACAGGTCTACCTCTCTGTAAGGACTATACAACTCTAAGACTTTTAAAACTTTTAAAAGCTTTTTAGCTTGATAGCAGTTCAATTTATTTATGTGAATTGTCTTTTATCACAGAACATTGAATTGGAATTATCAGTAGAATTTTCAATACAAAATTCAAAATCATTTGATGTGGTCTTCCATTTTAAAGTTAATCTAATAAATATATGTAAAAAACATACATTAAAAAAGTATTGGTAACATAAAGGACTGAATCTTAAGGTAATTGCACACTGAGTCTGAAATGTGCGTATGCATTTTTCGTTTTTTTCTTGTTTGTCAAACTTTCCTATCAAAATACATGCTACGGATCCGAGAATGCAGAAAATCTAACCTGGTCCGAATTTTTTACGATGGACAGAAGTTTCGGAGGTAGTGTGTAAACGTGATTGACACAAAGTGAGGTGGTTGTATATTTTTTAAAGTGCAAACATTTTGGACAAGAAATTTGGACTATATGTGCAATGACCTTTAGGCTTAAAGACTGTTTATACTAGTTAAAATCTACTCTTATTTCAAGTTCATTTTAATGTCATTTAATCTTTATTGCACTTCTTTATTTTCAAATTGCAATTTCTGCAATGCAATTTCACTTTAAGCTGGAGGAAGAAGCTGTAGTTTTTGTATTTGAGAAAATAGGTTCTAATGAAGTGCAAGTATTATTTTTTAATGAAGTGCCAGGCTGTTTTACTTGCTTTTATAGCCATGGTGTATAAAAAGAGGCATGTCTGGGGAAGTTTCTGCTGCACACGCACACACACACACACACACACACACTCAGCTGAAGTGACGAAGCACACCTGAGGTTTGGGGACATTGCTCAAAGCTTGAGTTTCTTGTGGCAAACGCTGAGCACAGTTTGTTTGTGTTGAGAAGTGTGATAAGCTTGAGTCCTGTTGGAGACCAAGCACAAAACTTCAATCCAGACTGCCAGTTCCCTCTGGAATAGAGTTTGACTCTGAGCCCAAATCAATGGAATCTCATTTCCAAAAAGTACTGATTAAGAACAAAAGTTACTGAGGACTTCAAATTGGCTCCCGTCAAAGTAGTGGTAAACCTGCCAGGTTTGCGTGGAATGTGCTGTTTGTCCAATATACATCCGACATGCATATAATACAGTACTATACCTTCCAAAAAATAGGGATTTTTATTATTTATTGTTTTAAGCAAATTACAATTTTACTCTGCAAGGATGCATTCAATTGTTCAAACATAACTGTAAAGCCAGAAATGTTTCTTGAGCAGCAAATCAGCATATTAGAAGGATTTCTGAAGGATCATGTGACACAGAAGACTGGAGAAATTATGAAAAATCAGCTTTGCTGAATTATGATACAATATGTTTTATAGATTATAGATTCTTTATTTACTTTGTGTAACATAGATGTTTATTTCCAAGCATCTTTGCTTATTTTTTTGTGTTTTTTAAGTATAAAAAGTCCCAGTGAGCTCTAGGTGACCTTGTCCTTCGTGCTGTACATGTTCTTCTCTGTGTTTAATCAAACTTCTCAAATTCATGCATCTAATCTCCCTGCATCTGTACGCATGAGTGCCGTAGGCCTATTTGTAAACATTTGCGCGTTTGTTGTGGCGAGTGTTTGCCGTCTCAGTCGAGTTTGCAGGTGTAACATGCATGTTTCACAGCTGAGAACGAGTCCTTCATCCGTCCACACAGCCGTTTTGATCTGATAACAGCACCGCAAAGACTCAACTGGTTTTTGGCAGCCTGGTTGCCATTGTGCCCTAGTATCCCCCTTTGGTGAGGTTTAGCAGGGTTGAGCAGTTTCGTTGATCCTTTTTGACCCCACAGGGTAAAACTCACCCGGACCTCCAAGCCTGCAATGGCAAAGTTTCAAATTCTCTCTCAATTGGAGTCGAGCGTCTGGCAGCAGGCCCACGTCTTGTCCTTTCTGCCTAAAATGCTAATTACCCGCTGAAGATCAATCGCCTGTGCCCAAGATAACATCTGTGGGCAGTGAAGAGAAACACGTGGGTAATGTGAAGGATCCAAAAATCTCTGGTGTCTCTGGTGTTTTGTAGTAACCGGCCCTATATGGAAGCAACAAGGTAACATTTAAACATCCAGCAATAAAATTGCTTAAAGAATATGCACATTCATTTTATTTTAGTAGTATTTATAGTATATTATTTATTAATGATATTATAGTATTTATTAATTATATTAGATTTTATTTTAGATTTTTTTAGTTTTAATTTGACAAATTTAGTTTATAGTATAGAAATATTAAAAATATTGACAATTTTATTCAAATTATTAAAATAATAAGAAAAAAATGGTTAAATTTCAAGAAAAACAGTTATAAAATGTTGAGATTAAATTTGTAAAATAAAGTCGTTATGTTTCGAGAAAAAACTCCTCTTCCGTAATTAAGTTTTTTTAATTTTAATTTTAGTTTAGTTAATTTTAGAAACTTTCTTTATATCAGATAGTTGCCAAGGCAATATTTAAAAAAAAAATCAGCAAATATTTATATTTTATTTCAGCTTTATTTCAAATAATGAAAACGTTTTTAATACATTTTAAATTTAGCTAAAAATAACCACACTGGTCAATTAATTATTCTTTAGAAGCATTACGTTTTCAGTTGTTAGCAGACTAATAGAAACCCGATCACCTTGACTTATGGAAACTGCGTTTCCAGCAAATTAAACATCAGACAGTCCTTGGGACACTGAACATGACACGCTGTGCAATTTCAAGAGTTGTTTTTGCCATTCAATACAATACAATACAGGAAGTGTGTTGCTTAATGGGGCAACGGGAGTATTGCGTTTTTACTGGAAGACTTGAAAGTGCATACCAATAATCGTTTTGACCAATGTTGTTTTTTTGTTTAAACTGATAATAATAATAATAATTTGTTACATTTATATAACGCTTTTCTGGGTACTCAAAGCGCTTTACATAGAAGAGGGATCTCATCAACCACCACCAATGTGCAGCATCCACCTGGATGATGAGACGGCAGCCATAGTGCGCCAGAACACCCACCAATTATTATTCAATAATTATTTTAAGAGGATATCACATTATTGAAGTAAAGTAGCAATTTATTTTTATTTGAAATCTATACAATTATTTTTAGTCAATATAGTAATTTAATGCAGGAAAATATATTTATTTAAAATAATAAAATATATATATATTTATATTATTTATTAAAGTATATTTTTAATAAGTGTTTATGCATATTATTCAAAACAAAAAATATTTGTATGACTTCTATCAGATATTATATATATAGGTTGACCTCTACATTGAAAACTTGGGTCTTTGCTCTCAATAGTGAGATCTGATCTATAGAGAAAGAAAAGTTGGAGAGAAGCGATAGAATATATATTTCCATCTGTGACAATAGGCATGACTGATCACCTGTAGGTCCAGAATAGACAGAATAAAGAATGAAAGGATCAGAGGAAAGCGAGGAATTATATCGTTCTGATCATTTGGCGTGTGCAGCGGTCTATCATTCCCACAATCATCTCTCGCTTCTCTAAATGTGACCTTTACGCCGCGCACACCTCGTCATCTCTCTCTTACTCTCGGTGACATTCGATCCCTGCGAGACACCTTTGTGTTTAAAGATCACACTTAGCATGCAGGGTAGTGCTCAGGGCCGCCATTACACGCGGGAGGACGTGCACTTATAAACGCCTCATTGAGACAAATGCCACCATTTTCCTCACATAGTCCCCAGAAATGAGCTGCCCTTCTTTACATAATGCCTCTAACCTTCATCTGTCAGGAGCTGCCACACACAGCACTCCCACAATCCCACTGCGGTCATATGAGACTACTGTTAAACCCTGCCATGTGTGTCTAACGCAAGTTATTTCTCTTACACAAGCTCGCAAACTCTTGGAATAGTCACATAAGCTTTAATTATTCATTGTACTCATAACAAAACCATAGGAGACGTAATGAGAAAATAATGCATCCAATTTTCCTTAATGTTTGCGGAGGCAAAAGATGCATTAAAGATCAAGTAACATGTTTGTCATTGCCTGTTCGTGTTTTGTTCGGCTCTGCACTTTGAGGGTCGTGCTAACTTGAAGTTAATAGCTCATACTGACAGTAATTATAGAATTAAACGGGGTAGTTATATAATTCATGAATCCTGCATATATTAAGTATAATGTTTTTGGAGGGAGGATCATATTACATCCAGAGGGTGTTGAAAATGGTCATGTTGAAGACTTTCCCTGAAGACACTGACCTCTTTTCTCCACTAAATCAGTCGAGCTGCATCATTTGTCTCTCTTGTTTACTCTTTTCTCCCTCTCTTGCTCTCCTTGATTTATAGTCTCCATACAGATATGATGTGAATTTATCTATCTTCATTATATATTCTAGCTTCATTGCACACTACAGCTCTCAAGCTTATCGCCTTTAGAGGTTTTAAGTCTGAGTTTGAGTTTTAAGCAACAAAAAGACCCAGATTGTAGTGTATGCTCTTATGAGACGCCACTACTCAAGAAAATTACTGAACCAGGTTTCAAACTGGTTTAAAATGTGGCCAAGTTAGGTTAAAATAACATAACTTCACTTCTTGAATTTAGTTTTGTGTCATAAACATGTTAAGTAAAAGTCTAGGACTAGGCTTAAGCCTTGTCTGTGAAACCGAGGGTTGAAATGTTACAACATTTTATTTTAAATAAATGCTGTTCTTTTGAACTTTCTATTCATCAAAGAATCCAGAAATATTGTGAAGCTAAATGAATGAATACAATTAAGCAGAACAACTGCTTTCAACATTGATAAGGATAATAAGAAGTAGAATAATGATGCTGAAATTTCAGCGTTGTCATCACAGGAATAAATTACATTTTAAAATACATTAAAATAGAAAACACAAAACACAAATTTGAATTATATTTATTGTATTACTGATTTTATTGCCTCTTATGTCAAGAGGCTTCTTTCAAAAGCCATAAAAACTCGTACTGATCCCAAACCTTTGAATGGTTGTGTATGTGCACATCCTATACGTGTGTCTGTTCACATTTTGACAATAAAAACAGACACAAATTATGTATAAACATGCTTTTCATGTGCTTTATACAGCGCACTTGTTTTTCATAGTCATCACTGCTTTCTTCCATTTGGTGTAGGTAGTGTACAGAAATTAAACTTTTCACCTTTAAAACCACATCTAAATGTCACATTAGAAGATTGTGACAATCTAATTCGATTTCTCTGTGCTCCACAGATCAGAGGGCCTGATCCACGAATGGCTCCCAGATACAATGCCTCCGTGCCCAGGTAAGCCTGCGTTTGCGTGCGTATTTTCACTTGTGCTTAGGTTTGCGTGTTCTTGTACCATATGCTGGACATATGTGGCACTGTTGGATCCGGAGAGTCAACAAAACAAGACTGGGGAAGGTGGAGGGGACTTCCCTTCCTTCACACACACACACACACACACACACACACACACACACACACACGCGCGCGCTAAGTCTAATCCTCTTTCAGCCCCCTAATTAAATCTTGAGTGTTTGCCTTCCGAGTGCTTTTCTCATCCCGGAATATTCACCTGATCTGCTCCCAGAGGACCGGGATCCAGACAGGAAGCTGGGAATGCTATTCTGGCTCACATCCCAGGTTCTTAAGTGCTTCAATCATTCTCCTTCTGGAACATACTCAGATATGACATGGCTCAACTATGGCCATCTGAATATTGGTAGCTTACAGTGAAAGTAAAATGGCTTTGGGTCACATTAAAGGGAAACTTAAGTCAAATTTGTATCAAACAGCTCTCTGATTATAATTCAGATCATTTTAAAGTGCGACATGATTGATGTCTTGCTATTCCTGGATATGTCCACTAAAACAAATAACACAACAGTAGTTTACTAACAACAAAGCAGTGTTTAGTTTAGTTTTTTTAAATTAGGTTTTTCACCCAAGAACACAAAACCTGTCATCATCAAATGTTTTGAAAATTGTTTTTTGTTCATACAATAAGAAAGTTACTTAAAGTGAGTTAAAACTGCATTTTGAGATCTTGTGAACCTAAATGCTAAGGAATACCAACAAATGACATGGACATGTTGGATAATTCAGAAAATTGGTACATTTCATGACTGTGCCATGGCACTATCATAATCCACTTAAATTTGATCATAAAATTTATCAAGGTTTGGACCTTTCAGTCCTTTCAAAATCCACATCGAAGCATATTTTCAAGAACTTAGACCTGTAAACCACCTACAAATGAGACATTAGAGCGAGTTGAACAAAGTTTTCCTTTGCATATAATATCATTTATTTGTACTTATCTCAGGCTCCACATCTTGTTGTGATATTTTTCCCCAAAAATAAACTCCCACCTCAGCTCTCCCTGAAGCAGCGTTGCCGCCCTGAAGCCCTGATGTATTCATAAGAGCGGACTATTTAAATGAAATGAAATACATTTTTCTGGGTTGAACTTTGTGCTGTGGTTCCCTCGGGGTGCTCATTCAGGCCCATTTCCTTTCAAATGAGTGTGCTCCGTTACATTAGCATATATTTCCCTGCGCGCCGTCTCTCGCTCTCACTGCGTGTGTATGTATGACTCCGTAGAAGCAAAAGTGCTTGTTTCGGTCTTTTCGAAAAGTTCCTGAAGGCTGAAAGCGATCACTTCAAACAGTATGTCACATCAGTCTTGTCACAGAGAGCAGTTTTATACTGTGTTCCTCTGTAGGAGTCATAATGCAGCAGTCACACACAATCAGTCAGTCTGCAGCAGCCTCAGCGAGACCTGAGGAAGGTGATGTGGTGTAGTGCTTAAAGCTCAGAGCTGGTGAGCAGAAGGTTGTTGGTTTGAATGAAAGTCACATTTTGTTTAGTTTTATGTTATGGTTATTTTAAAAATGCTTCCCTTTTAATGTCTTTTATATAACTAAATATCAGTTTATAAAAAAAAAAGGTTTATTCTGTTGCATTGACCATACACAACTATAGCGTATCGCGCTGTTATTGAAAAGCTGTGTTCTTTGTTTGGTTTCATCGTGTTTGATTTCTATTTGAAAATTATCGTTCTCTTTGTTTTGTGTCATTGTTTTGTTTTCACAGTGTTTAGTTTTTCAAAATGTTTCATTCTATTTGCATTATATTTCTTTCATTATGTAACTTTACACTGAATTCCATTGTTTCATTAGATTTCATTTTTAGTGTTTTGTATCTTTATGAAAAGATTTGAATCGTTAGAAGTTAGAATCGTTCTCTTTGTTTTGTTTAGTGTTATGCTATTATAATATACTAGTATAGTTATACTGCTGTAGTATTTAGTAATGTTTTAAATTAACTTTTAATATATATTTTCATTTTTAGGAATTTGTGTCTTTTGTTTTTGTTTCTTAAAATATTTCTATTTAGCTTTTAAGTTTTAGTCATTCTAGCACTTAAAATAATATATATTTTCTTAGTTCAATTTAAAGTTTTTATTTTCATCAAAAAACATTATAATAGTTTTTAATAACACTGATTTTGTGTTTGTTTACACAATATTTAGTGTCTTTTCTTTTCAAAATATTTAATTATCTGCATTTCATTTTCATTAAAACACGATTAAACATAACAGTACATGTTTCATAAAAATTAATTACGGTATTATTGCGTTTTGTTTCTTTATGAAAAGTGGTCAGTTAGGGTCATTTTCTTTGTTTTCGTTCATTATTTAGCTTTTTGTTTGTTTTATTACTCTGTATAACAGTTGCAATATTATGTTGAGTAGTTTAGTATTTTATATAGGATACAATTTTGTTTGAAACTAAAATAATTTTAGCATTAAATTATGAAACCATATTAAACACATCCAAGTTTTACTGCCAAATGGCTGAAAATCTTAATAAAAATAGTTTATTTTAACCTCACATGACCCTCGTCACTATGTTAAAACAGTAATAAACGTTAGAAATGCTTTGAGTCTTAGGTCATTGCATTTGCATACAAAAGAATCATTTCCGTTACCGTTTAGCCTCAGCAGGAGGTGGATTAGGGTGAAGAGCTCTATCCCAGCAGACTCGCCGGCTAATCGGCCTGTCTTAAGCCTGCATTTGATTGGATAAAGATCAGCCAAAGGCAGGAGGTTGCACAACACCATGACTGTCTGCAAACAGAGCTTGAGAACGGACACCGCTCAGTACAGTTTGGATCTTTACATCTCAGCATGTGTTTGAAATTACAGCTCATTTAAAATAATAGTTTCAGAGAACAAATCATTGAAATTTAAGAGGACTCCATGTAGCTGGAACAGACAACAGAGCGTCAAGAAAGCCTCCAGTTGTGCGACTGCCAATAAAAGCAGCACTCCTGAGAACATTCAGTGAAATTATGATTAAAAAGGGTTCGTTTATTTAAGGTGGCGAGGTTCTGCCTCTATAAAAAGGATGTTTTGATTCAGATTATCAGGAAGGAGTGTGCTTTTCTTTGTTCATTCATCTTGGCAACAGAAACCACTGTTACTTATTTTCATTCTCTCATGACATCTCACTCTGCTTTATATTGGGTTTTGGCTGCGTCTGCTGCTTTGCATCCAAGTAAATAAAGCGCAGTGATTGTGTTCTGCTTTAACATTGTTTGCCTTGAAACACAGGAGCCGTAATGAAATCAGTGTTTGGAAATGAAACTCTTATTTTGTTTTCTGCCTCCATCAGCTCCATTAGCTCCTGCTTTCCCTGTGGCCTTAATGTCTGGATCTATTGCCATAGATGGAATATATCTAACACAGTCTACACACAAAATTGCCTATATATTAATCCAGTCTGTTAGATAAACACAGTATCTGTCTGTATGTTATTACTCTTCAGTCAGACAAATTATGTACAGTGGGGGGGAAATTATTGTATCCCCTGCTGATTTTGTACATTTGAATGAATGAATGATGCATTTATATAGCACTTTATTATGTATTGTTGAACACCCAACACGCTTTACAATCATGTGGGGGGCTCTCTCCTCAACCACCACCAGTGTGCAGCATCCACTTGGATGATGCGATGGCTGCCACAGGACAACGGCGCCAGTGCGCTCACCACACACCAGCTACAGGTGGAGAGGAGAGAGAGAGAGATTCAATCAAGTGTATGCGCTCACCACACACCAGCTACAGGTGGAGAGGAGAGAGAGTCATAGAGACAATCAAGTGTATGCACTCACCACACACCAGCTACAGGTGGAGAGGAGAGAGAGTCATAGAGCCAATCAAGTGTATGCGCTCACCACACATCAGCTACAGGTGGAGAGGAGAGAGAGTCATAAAGACAATCAAGTGTATGCGCTCACCACACACCAGCTACAGGTGGAGAGGAGAGAGAGTCATAGAGACAATCAAGTGTATGCACTCACCACACACCAGCTACAGGTGGAGAGGAGAGAGAGTCATAGAGCCAATCAAGTGTATGCGCTCACCACACACCAGCTACAGGTGGAGAGGAGAGAGAGTCATAAAGACAATCAAGTGTATGCGCTCACCACACACCAGCTACAGGTGGAGAGGAGAGAGAGTCATAGAGCCAATCAAGTGTATGCTCTCACCACACACCAGCTACAGGTGGAGAGGAGAGAGAGTCATAGAGCCAGTCAAGTGTATGCGCTCACCACACACCAGCTACAGGTGGAGAGGAGAGAGAGTCATAAAGACAATCAAGTGTATGCGCTCACCACACACTAGCTACAGGTGGAGAGGAGGGAGAGTCATAGAGCCAATCAAGTATATGCTCTCACCACCCCTACTCTTTACGAGAAGTGCCATGGGATTTTTAATGACCACAGAGAGTCAGGATCTCGGTTTAACGTCTCCGAAAGATGGATTTGTCCACGGGTTGTCCACTGACAAAGAAATTCCCTGTCTATAATTTTAATTGTAGGGTTATTTGAACACTGAGAGACAGAATAACAACAACAAAAAAACAGATCTATCTATCTATCTATCTATCTAAAATCTATCTGTTTGTCTGTCTATATAACTGTATAACTATATTATGTCTGTCTGTCTGTCATGTATGTATAAATTATCATCTATTTGTGTCTACCTATTCATCGTTCTATCTGTTTACATACAAACTGTAATTTCCTGGTTTTGTTTTTGTTGCAGTTTATTGTTTAGTACATTGGCATAAGTCTGAGTCAGTCCATTAATCCATTCTCACTCATTGACTGGTCATAAGTTCATCCTGTTACTTACAATTCAACACACCCTCCTTTGTTCGCCCTCACCCACCAGCTGTTTGGCATTGTGTGTGCACGTCTGTCTCTGGGGGAAGACACAGGAGTCGAGGTCAAATTAGGAGCCAATAGAAGAATTTCCTTCCGAATGTCTTGGGCAGGTGCAGGGAGCTCAGGCAAATAGATTCCTCCCTTGTCGTAAGGCGGAAAATATTTTCACGGACGGCTCGCTCACACATGTGGGTTTCTCCGAGCGTTGAGTGTTGATTAGCGCTAGCATGTGAGAGATGGATTGCAGGCCTGACATTACTTTGTTTTTTGCCCGTGTATTTTAAATCACATCACCTACTGCAGGCTGTAGTTTCTATTACACACACAAACACAAGCTCAAAGACATTTGTTCATTCTCAAACAGGCCTGTGTTCTCCATCGCATATTATAAATGTGAATTCAAAGACACTTTGACATGCAGTTGTTCAAATAAGCACATGTGGTGCTATAACACACACAAACATGACCTTTACCATACAGTGCTTCCATCTCTTACCCGTACACACACGTGCTGCTCCGCCGATCTCAAACACATCTGCTTATTCATACACTCCCTCTCACACGCATAATTACGAACACTTACACACATCTGGCCATCTTACACATACTCACCCGTTGCTCACTCAGCTGTGACCCTAAGCCTCTGGGCTTACATGAGGTCACTGGATCACGGGGTCAGTAGTGGGGTATGGATGTAGCGAGTCGCTCACGCTAGAGTTTGTGTCCGTCCCAGCGGAGATGCAGCAGTGTGTGTAAGCCTGCTTTAATCCTCAGCTGCCAGAACACAGTCTATAACCCATGGCATTTCTCATTATGATTAATCTAGCACGCTAACTCCAGCACGAAGCCACTTGTATTTATCTCACTAAAGGTATAGTGAGCATGAGGTATGTTATATAGTCCAGTCTAAATGGGGTATACATCATATGTTGTATTGTAAATGATATATATTCTAGTGTAAATTGTATGATATTATGCATTGTAAATTGTAAATGTCATATAGTGTATGTGAGGTATATAGCTCATGCTGATGACTAATGTGTCGTATGTATCATATATTTATAGTGTTTTTGAGACTAAATTACTTAATATAATTTTGTATATTCTAGACTGCTTATCTTATATTCAAGTGTAAATTATATGTACAACATTATAGAATGCATATATCATATATTCTACTGTATTTGTATTATCTATTCTCTAGTATACTCAATGTAGTGAGTTTTATAAAGTAAATCATGTTATAGTATATTGTGTGTATTCTATTGTAAGTGGGGTAGCTATATTTAATATATCTTATTTATTAAGTCAAAGTGATCTGTAGATGAAGTTCAGTTCCTCTCGAAGTTGGAGGAAATTGGAAAATTAGGTCCTTATTCATTTAGTTTTATGAGCAGACATTTTTTTTTAATATCTGAGATTCATTGGTGCACATTTATAAAACTTAATAAAGACCAGCTACTAGAAACATTTCTAATGGCTTTAAAAATGAACATTGAATTATTAATGATTAATACCCTGATATTTCACAGATGTTCATTGCTGTTAAATCTACCTGCAATTATTAACTATTAGTTTTCTGTAAATATATTATTACTCTTTATAGAAGTATTTGTGTTATGAGTGCTGTCGATACAGTCACTCTGAAAGCAAAATGAAGCATTAGTAATATTAGTCTGGAGTCTTGAGTCTGGCTATGTTTGGCCCTTATCAGTCTCCAGCCTTTAAACGAACCCACACACACTGTTTAGGCTCAAGACGGCAGTATTTCTGTTTCAGTTGTTCTTGGGTGGTCAGAGCTGACAGACACACTACACACGCTGCTGACGGATTATAACCACACACACACACACACACACACACCTCACAGTACAATGCACAGTCTACACACGCTTCTGTGTTTGTAACTAACTTTGACAGGTGAAATAGTGAACGGACTACAGTCACGCTTTATAGCGAACTATATTAAACATCAAACGCTGCACGCATGAAACCTTCACACACATGTTGAGCAGTGCAGGTTTTGACATAAAGGTTGCCTGCTACCCCTTGTTAGTTTTTTAGAGGCGACGTGGAGGGATGGATCGTAGACCGATGCAACATTTGGATAAGTAATGTAGGCTGTAACCCTGAAAACATTAAGAATGCAAATGCATAATGCAGTTTCCATATAGCATCCATTACCCTTCAATCTGCAGATGCCCTCCATTTATTCATGTAGTTTTGTAAAGACCCCTGCTTTCATTTATTCATGTCTTTGGTCCTCCTGTAGCCGCAGCTTTTATCATGTATGGCTTAATTTCCCAGACTACCTACGACCGACTCTTTCGTTTTTATATTTATTATTCTCAAATGACACAAATGACTCAAATGATTGGCTCCCTGTAAGTGAATGTAAATGTCTAATTTGAAAGAAGTTTACACATTAAGCATTCCAGTTTTGGGGTTTGAATGCTGTTTACCTTCTTTGATTTTGTACCAGAACAAAACATCAGTGTTTTCTGCTAAAGTGCATGTGTTGTGTTTTGGATGTGAATCCAACCTGTTCATAAAGACCACATTACATGTTTTTTTTTCATTAATTTCAAGCCCAAATCTGAAGCTATGCTTGAAGAACTGACCGAAACCCAACTGTTAGATCCAGTCGAGTTCACTAGCATGGGCTGATTGGGCTCTGGTTTCCTTGCAAGGCTTCTTAACTAGCTTAACCAGCAAGACTTCTTTAGTAAACCAACTTCAGAAGAACCATGCTGGTCATCAGGTTTTGCTACAGAGCAGCATGGCTATGTTGACCATGAACATTGCCATCATTTACTCTCCCTCATGTTGTTCCACAGCCATATGCTGTTTGATTTATGCCAGAGAATTGTAAAACCCTAACCACATCCGTCAATCTCAAAAAGGGAAAAAAAACTACTTAAAACACTGTAAGACTTATATTTGAATATATTTGTGACTATATATTTCCTTACAACTCTATTTCAAGTCTTCTAAAGTCATATGACAGCTTTTTGATAAAGAGATGAAGGTTTTTGTAGCTCGACAGCTGTGGGTACTATAAATTGTCCTTGTGTCAAGATTTCTTGTTTTTGTATTTTCAGTGGGAAAAAAATGACCAAATTGACACTTAAAAATCAAGTCATCTGTGGTTCCATGAAGAACCTTTAACATCCATTAATCTATTTCATTGGACAAAAGGATTTTTGGATTTTTTTAAGGGATAGTTAACCCAAAAAGGAATATCCTGTCATTAATTACGCACCCTCATGTTATTCCAAGCCCGTAAGACCTTCGTTCATCTTTGGAACACAAACTAAGATATTTTTGATGGAGATTTCTGCCCCTGCATGGACAACGAAACCACCACATTTAAGCCCAGGAATATAGTAAGCACATTGTTAAAATAGTCCACATGACATCAGTGGTTTAATCATAACTTTATGAAGCTCTTTCTGAAGAAGAGCTCTTGTGCACAAAGAAAACTGAAATAATGAGTTTATTCAACAATTTCTTCTCTTGCCTGTCAGTCTTCAACACTGAGAAGAATTGTTGTATAAAGTTGTCATTTTTGTTTTCCTTGCGAACAAAAAGTATTCTTGTAGCTTCACAAAATTAAGGTTTTGATGTCACTGATGTCACGTGGGCTATTTTATCAATATCCTTACAACCTTTTTGGGCCTTAAATGTGTCAGTTGTGTTGCTGTCTATACAGGGTCAGAAAGCTCTTGGATTTCATCAAAAATATCTTAACTTGTGTTCTGAAGATGAACAAAGGTCTTATGGGTTTGGAGCAACACGAGGGTGAATTTAAATGTTGGGGGTGAACTATCCCTTCAAATGTTCTTTCATACTAAGACATTTTTTTAATTTTAAGAACTGTTCACTGAAAGGTTATTTGTTGAACCATAAATGGTTCTTCTATAGCATTGCTTCAAAAACCCTCTTTTAGAATGTTTATCTTTTAAGAGTGTATGGAACAACATAATGGTGGGTAAATAATGAAAGATATAAATTCAATTTGACTGAACTATTCCTAGCCTTCCTAGTTCCTTCATTATCTGTGGTATTGGTTTTCCAGGAGGACGCCAGTGGAGGACTACTCGAACCAGAACTGGGCCAACCAGAGAGACCCCGTCCATTACCCCAACCCCATCTACGAGACCCATCAAGACAACTATCCTCCACGCTCTCCCCGGGTGCCGGTACCCAGACCCGCGGAGGCCACAGGTGGTTACTATCCCTCACCTCCAGCTCAACAGAGGGGTCCCGTGAGGCAGGACATCCCTCCCTCATCAAACCCAGCTGCCAGAGCACCACCGCGATACGAAACGCTGAACCAGGGGAACCATCGGACGGCCAGTCCTGATCGCTACGACCCATACGGAGATGAACAATACCAAGATCCCCGGCAGAAAAAGCCAATGATCGGAGCCGTCTAGACGAGGAGGAAGTAGGTTGGTGCTGAAAAAGTTATGTGGTTATGTAATTGTGTCCATTTACAAGAACAATCTAATTAGTTTTCCCAGACTTATGAGAAGAACAAGCAAACAAAATAGCTTTGACACAGCCATCGATTACTCCAAATTGAACTAGTTAAGTGAAGTTTGTGATTTGTTTTGGATGTCAGCCATTTTTCCTCTGAATTATCATCAGTTATGAACATCACGTAGATTTCATACCAGAGTCAGTTAAGTTTAAAAGTTACAGCTTACAGAAGCACATAGGGTTTGTATATATGTATGTTTAGCGTGTATTTAATTCAGTACACCACAATGATGGTCTGCAGTGGTTAGCATGGCCATTTCTTCCCCTCATGAGTATGCATTGACTTGTTGTTTTGTTGAGGATTGATTGCAGTCTCTTATGATCCTCAAAGCATCTTGGATGTTCTCAGAGCGTTGTCTGATTATATGTTGGGGGCCTTAAGCTAGCTTGGGTGAGAAGTTTTTAAATGTGATGAAATTCAACCACTTTTTTGTGGTTATAAGAAATGTTTTTCAGAATTTGATTGCGCTTTATTACCTTTGCAGTAACTTTGTCCCCCTAAAACACTCCATTAACTCTGTTTTTTGTTGTTTTTACTCAGTAAATCAATCATAAAGTGTTTTTTCATGCGATGTTTTGAGGGTAATATTCTCTTTCAACCACCTCCCTCCTTGATTGATTTTAGTAATGCCATTCTGAGGCCCAAAAACAACAAAACGGACAAGGTTACACAAATAGCTGATCTGATATCAAAGTCTCAAACTGTTTTGGCTTTTGTTTCTTTTCTAAAAGTCTGTTTCTTTTATCGTAGGTCGAGGTTTTTACATTACTGGTTTTAGTTTTCCCCTTCGACCGTTGTAGATCTGTGATGTGAAATCCTGCCGCGTAGGTGCAATACACAACGCTCTATACACAGGGCTCTTGTAGTGAACAATCATTATTGTTGGATCACTGCTTTAAAAACAAGACTTTCTGATATCCTTGGTGTGTAAAGTTATGTGTGTTATAGATAGAGGAGATATATTGCCAGTCAAAACAGGATCTTACAAGAACCAACTAACATAATGAATTTCTGAACCCATTTGATGTAGTTTTTTGCACATGTATCGGCTGAATGAAGTGAAAATGTCCAGACAGATACGGAGAATACATGCAGTTTTGTGTATTTTACTTGTAAGATTTGACTTTTACACAGATGCTACTCTATCAACTTTTAAATGTTATGCTTGAATAATCAGTTTGTGTTCAATATTGTGTGTCTTGTCATTGAAAAATTGATTTTGATTTCTATATTTTTATATCACATTTTTCATTCAATGTTTATGGAAAATCTACTATCTTTGTGTTTATTTTGCTTGAATTTTGTTTTGATAATTTGATTTAATCTTTTTATATATGTTTCTTTATTAACAGTAGTTAAATTAGTTTTTGTCTTTGCAATTATCTGTATTTAGCTTTTTTTTCTTTTTGCTTATATATTTGTATTAAAATCAAGATGCTGGTCTGCCTAATTTGTGAAATCGATTTACATGGATGCTAATATAATTTTAGTTTGTTTTGATACTTTATTTTCCTGTTTTTATTGGGCAAATGTAATATTAAATGGAAAGAAATGCTTGTGCTGCCATCACACATTTGTAGTAAATAAAATGTTAATGACATTAATTCATATTAACTATGATATTTTGGTACCTTTTTTATTTGAAATGAAACTGTACGTTGTTGTGTAAATAAAGTGGTGTGTTGGTTCAGGTTGACGATGACATGTGAAGCTCTTTGGTGTTCATTGTGTCTTGTACAGTTTTATAGCTTCATACTCATAATGATGACTGAGAGAACATACTTATCTAACATTACTGATAATTACTCCTGCTGATTAGTGCTAATTCATCCTCTACCAATTAAGCTACGGAGGGCTGTGCTGGGGTTATTAGGGCCTAATGGACCTGTTTGGGGGATCTTGCTGATTAGGACATTTGGCATTAAAGTGTGGCATATATCTGGACAGAATTCCAGTTTAATTAACCCTTGATGACAAGAGAGAGAGATGTTAGGTGGGAATGACATTAATTGTGAGAGCACTGTGCAACAAAAGGTTGACAACATTTGAAAAGAGAGATAATAACTGTGATTATGTCAGTTTAATCTTCATTATTTAGGAGAAGACCACCTCTCACGGATAGCTGCAGTGCATTTTAAAGGGACTACATTTTATTGCTCCAGCTGCATTTACCTGCTCGTTTAATATATCCTATGTATTAATATACATTGTAGACTTATGCTAATTTACTTTACAATGTTTAATAAAATAGCATTTGTTTTGCAGGCCCAATTATCAACAGAAAAGTTCATTAATAACCATATCTCAACCATCTGGTGCTGCACAAAGAGCGATTATTAATATATAGTTACTTATTTATTACTGTGAAAGTAAATGTACTATATTTTAGTTTGATTTTAGTTATTATTGTGAAATTAAATGGATGTACTATGTTTTAGTGTTATGTTTATTATTTATTATTTTGTGTTTTTAGGGGGGGGGGAGGTTATCTCATTGAAGGTAAATCTCATTAGTATTTAATTAGATATTAGATCATAATTTTAATATTTAGATTTTTCTTTAAATCTTTAAAAAAAACTCATTTTATTTCAGCTAGTTTTATTTTATAATATTTGTATTTTATTTGCGTTTCATTAGTATTATTATTAGTTGATTATGTACTTATTATTTCATGGTTTTAGATAATGATTCTAATCTTGATATGGTTATGTATAATGTAAATATGTAGCTTATGACAGCTTTATTCAAGTTCAGTACATTAAAGAGTTAAATATGATGCTGAATATTATTTTTGAGGTATTGGACCTCTCACTAGAACAAATGAATTAAATATACTAATGATGATGCTCAAAGCTCCAGATGACCTCACTGTGAAAATGAAATGCACGTTTCATCCCTCTGTCATCTTGTCCTTCACGGTCATCACTCGTTTATTTCATATATGACTCCCCTCCCTTCATTGTCGAGTCTCGTACCCGAGCTAGTCTTGCCAGTTGAGTGGATTTCTCTCATCTGATTATGCTGCATTATAAGAGACTCCAGTGAGACGTGGTCAGTGGAGCTTCAGATGAGAGCGTTTGGAAGAGGAAAGCACTGACCTGCCCTTCACCTGCCTTAAATACAGCATGTAAGTGCCTTCAGTCACGACTACGCCGTGTAATTACTAAGAGCACACCTGTTTAATAGTGAACACGAAGACATCTGGCCTGCTTTTGACTCATAAATCTGGTGGTCAATAAAATAATAGTTAGCAGAACATCCTGCCATTGTCCAAGTGCTGTTCGATCATGAGTATTATACAGTATAAACATGCTCCTGCATCTTTTCCCCCAGACTCCCAGAATGCATTGCAATTTCCCTACAGATTCATACAGTAAGTTATCAAATTCCACACATATGTGTATATATTTTTTGAATGGCCAAGCAGGAAATATATGAAATCTAAATAAATATATAGACATAATTATGGGTGTATGTGTGCATATATACAGGTGCTGGTCATATAATTAGAATATCATCAAAAAGTTCACTAATTCCATTCAAAAAGTGAAACTTGTATAATGTATACATTCATTCCACACCGACTGATATATTTCAAGTGTTTATTTCTTTTAATTTTGATGATTATAACTGACAACTAATGAAAACCCCAAATTCAGTATCTCAGAAAATTAGAATATTACTTAAGACCAATACAAAGAAATGATTTTTAGAAATCTTGGCCAACTGAAAAGTATGAACATGAAAAGTATGACAGGGATACTATGGTCCTTAAACCAGGTACTGGTAGCTTTGGCACTGTGTGCAGGTGCCAAGTCCTGTTGGAAAATGAAATCTGCATCTCCATAAAGTTGGTCAGCAGCAGGAAGCATGAAGTGCTCTAAAACATCCTGGTATACAGCTGTGTTGACCTTGGACCTCAGAAAACACAGTGGACCAACACCAGCAGATGACATGGCAGCCCAAATCATCACTGACTGTGGAAACTTTACACTGGACCTCAAGCAACGTGGATTCTGTGCCTCTCCTCTCTTCCTCCAGACTCTGGGACCCTGATTTCCAAAGGAAATGCTAAATTTACTTCCATCAGAGAACATAACTTTGGACCACTCAGCAGCAGTCCAGTCCTTTTTGTCTTTAGCCCAAGCGAGACGCTTCTGACGCTGTCTGTTGTTCAAGAGTGGCTTGACACAAGGAATGCGACAGCTGAAACCCATGTCTTGCATACGTCCGTGCGTAGTGGTTCTTGAAGCACTGACTCCAGCTGCAGTCCACTCTTTGTGAATCTCCCTCACATTTTTGAATGGGTTTTGTTTCACAATCCTCTCCAGGGTGCGGTTATCCCTATTGCTTGTACACTTTTTTCTACCACATCTTTTCCTTCCCTTCGCCTCTCTATTAATGTGCTTGGACACAGAGCTCTGTGAACAGCCAGCCTCTTTTGCAATGACCTTTTGTGTCTTGCCCTCCTTGTGCAAGGTATCAATGGTCGTCTTTTGGACAACTGTCAAGTCAGCAGTCTTCCCCATGATTGTGTAGCCTACAGAACTAGACTGAGAGACCATTTAAAGGCCTTTGCAGGTGTTTTGAGTTAATTAGCTGATTAGTGTGGCACCAGGTGTCTTCAATATTGAAACTTTTCACAATATTCTAATTTTCTGAGATATTGAATTTGGGGTTTTCATTAGTTGTCAGATATAATCATCAAAATGAAAAGAAATAAACACTTGAAATATATCAGTCTGTGTGGAATGAATGTATACATTATACAAGTTTCACTTTTTGAATGGAATTAGTGAAATAAATCAACTTGATGATATTCTAATTATATGACCAGCACCTGTATATATATATATATACATTTACATTTACATTTAGTCATTTAGCAGACTAAATATACATTAGTGCTGTCAACCGATTAATCGCAATTAATCAAATCCAAAATAAAAAAATGTTTTTACATAATATGTGTGTATACTACTGTGTATATTTATTATGTATATATAAATGAAAAGAGTATAGTTATACTTATAAATATAGTTATAAATCTTAATATGAATCTACATATAAAAAAATGAGAATATATATAGATGTAAACTTGAATAAATAATTTTAATTGTGAATATATATTATATAAATGAGAATCAATATATACAATAGCTATGGATTTAAATATTTATGAATCTAACTTTATATTTAGGATATTTAGAATATAAAGTATGTATTTATATGTCATTAAAATTATTCCTGTTTGGTCCATGTTCCTGTTTTATAATACATATATATGTATAAACCTAAGGTCATCCATATTTAATTATTTTTAAACCAATAGTTGGCTTTCACCGCCATTTTGTGTAGGTGATGTGATAAGTTTAATATTATTATAAAAAATGTATTATTATTATTATTTGTATTTATTTATTTTTTGTTGTTGTTACATACCAGATGTAATATAATAAATCTATATATATGTAGGGCAGAACTCACTTGGATGGTGGAAGTGCGAGTTTACCCTGGATTTACCCACTTTCCAGAAGGTTTTTGGAGCAGGATGAGGAGACAGAAGATCAAGTTCAGTGTTCAGAGCATCTCAATCTATTCTAATGGTAATGCTTCTTCAAATCTATTGTTTTGCTATTATTGCATCAGCCTTTATTATATTTACATTAGATGACTGCTGTAGCTATTAGCAAGATGTTATTGATCATTGATGATGAAGAAGATGTGGTTTCTTTGCTTGAAATGAAACCCGTTATGAATGATGAATGCATGTATATATTGTGTGGTATCAGAAGCAAAGGTCAAGTCAAACGGTACTTCTTTAGAATGACATAAAGCTTAATTTAGATCTATATGACTCCATACACACACAACTAATGACCTTCCTCAGCTGAGCGGCTGGCATGGGTGATGCCAGGTGTTTTGGTTGACAGAGCCGTGCAGGCTGCTCGTGCCACACATTTCATCCGCAGTATCGGGTTCCTGCATCATGATAAAAGGAACGCTCCTATTAGCTTAGTGCTAAGAGCCACGGCCGACAGCCAAGAGATGTGTATCTAAGACTCACTGTATTGGAACTAGGGTTGGAAATGCTGTTCTGCTGTTTGTCCTTGCACAAAACGTACCATGCTAATATCAGTTGCTTTAGACATGGTACTGTGGTAATATCACGATATTCTAAGTTCATTCAGTTCCATGAAACATGTCAAATTATCCAAAACTACCATGTACTGGTTTTTGGACATGTACTGTGATATTATTAGAAGTAGTTAGTTTGGAGTACTATGGAAATGCCATGGTATTATCATCTGATACCGTCACTTTACCATAGTACCACCATAGTTTATCTTGTACATTTCCATAACAAAAGTATCTACATGTACAAAAAATGAATAAATAAATATAAAAAACATGATGATACTACCTCTTTTTTATTCTTTTTTTTTACATTTAGTACTATGTTGCTGTTGTTTTTTTATGATTCATGTGCTTGCACATATATAAATTACAATACGTTAAACTGATAGTACCACCACAGTATATTTTGTAGTGAAAATTTCCATAAGCCCAACAAAACAAAACATAACCTGATGTATTTGCATCTACAAGAAAGTACAATGATTTTTATTTCTTAATATTGTGCACATTTACCATAATAGTGGTACGCTTTTCGGAAATGGTATTTTTAGTATGTACCATGATATTCTATAAAGTATCTTTCGCTATCCTTTCAATAGCATTTTAAATGTGATTATGGCAGCCATTCAGTTCCATACAATGTGTTTGTTAAAACTAAGTCATTGTCATTATGGCCCGGGCACCGTGGTGCGAGGAGGACCCTCTTGGAATTGCTCCGTTTATTATTGTTATTTGAAAAGCTAAATGAATTGACATTACAATATCAGCCTTTATATTGTACGTTGCTGGGGTTGAGCTTTGATAAAAATGGCACAAATTCAAATTAGAAACTGAAAATGTCCTGGGTAAGAGATTGATGATCACTGCCCAGACTCATATAACATTGTTAGCAGTCTGAGTTATGCTAACTTCATCAGTTGATATATTTCTGCAGACTCACTCTGGACAGATAACCACCCAACAACAACCAGTTCAGAAAATATTGATTGATGTGGGCATTGCACTTGCAGATTTAAAAGCCGCTTTTTCTTCTGACTCATTTGGTCGATAATCAGAAAAAGAGATTTCTGAAAATGAAGCGCTACAGGCCTGTGTGTGTGCCTTCAATTAAATCATAGTTCTTGGACAAGACCTCTGCAGCCCCTCATGAATCACCCTGATGGATCTCTCTCTCTCTCTCTCTCTCTCTCTCTCTCTCTCTCTCTCTCGCTCTCTCTCTCTCTCTCTCTCTCTCTCTTTCGAGATGTAGGAGCGTGGTGGAGGGTGTGGTGGGAAGAACGTTTCTCAGCTCAACTATTGCTTAAATATTTAATTTTATTTAAGTTTCTATTTCCTTTTTTGTTTGTTTTAAAATACCTTATTTTTGTTAAGTTAGTTTTTGGTTTGTGTCGTTTCAAATTAATTGGCGAGTGTGAGAATGGCGTCGCTCCCAGGTGAGCGTGCGCCATCTCCTTCACTCCGCCATGGCGTTAGGTGTGTACCGGAACAGGGAGTTACAGTGGAAAGTGTGCTATTAGCAGTGGGAGAACAAATCGGTTGTGAAAACATATCTTCAGCGTCTAGATGAACAAAGCGGTTGTTATTTTTCTTAAAGAGGAACAACTTGTTGCGCAACTTATCGAGAGTGGCGTTGTGATCGATGGAGGTTTTTGCCCAATCCTCCCTTTAGCTACGTTAACGTCTAAAATAATAATTTCGAATGTGCCGCCGTTCATCCCCGATGAAGTAATTGAGAGAGAACTCATTAGGTTCGGAAAGATCGCGAGCCCGCTAAAAGTTATATCACTGGGATGTAAAAATTCGGAATTGAAACATGTGATGTCGTTCCGACGTCAAGTTTTCATGTTTTAAAAGAGCCAACGCTGGATATATCATTCCGGGTTATGGATGAAGGTAAGTCGTTTATGATTTATGCTTCTACCGCTGGATTTAAATGCTTTGAATGCGGGTGACATCGGACATAAGCGAACTGATTGTCCTCATAAAGTTCAAGTGAACACGAATGAGGAAGGTTAACGTTGATCATGTAGTATCTGACGTAAATGAGCCGGCTGGAGAGAATAGTCAAATAGAGCGAACGGAACGGTAACTCCGGCTGTAGCTGAAGGACATGAGAGTGACAATGAAGAAATCGAGGTTCAGGAAAATGCAGCGCTAGATGAAAGTCAGTCTGTAGTTGTACAAGATGATATGGATGAGAACGTGTTGAGTTCTGAGATTGCAAGCACTAGTGGAGTTGGAATGCTTAATCAGAGAATGGAAAGTACTGTAGAAGGCCCCACTAGAGGATGAAAATAAAGTTGAAATGAGGGATGAGGATACATTCTCTCAAATGTCAGGTTTTTCTGAAACAGGCTCTCAAATGGAAGATAGTAATCTTTATTCTCTACAAGAGATAAATGATTTTTTTGGATGAGTCATTTGGAAGAGTAGTAGAAATTAGAGACTTTTTTTCAGATACTGAGAAATTTGTGAAATCTGTGGTTGTATTGCAGCGTACTGTTGGGTTGGATGAATTGAATGAAAAAAAGAGATTTAGATTGAGGAAACTGCTTACAAAACTAAGAAAACGTAAAGGTTCGTTTTCAAAAAATAGGAAAATGAATTTGCATGGGTGTTTTTTCTGTCCTATGTTCGTTCTTTTTCTGCTCTTTGCTGTCTTTCTTCTTTTGTTAATATGGGCATACAGAATAGGCTCTTTAATATAAATGGAGTGAGAGATAAAAATAAAAGAGCTATACTATCAGAATTTATGAAAATTAGGAAAATTGATATTGTTATGTTACAAGAGAACTCATTCTGATAAGTCTAATGAGATAGAGTGGGGCTTATGGTGGGAAGGACAATATGCTCTCAGTCATGGTTCTAGTACAAGTGCTGGAGTAGCTGTTCTGTTTTCAAAAATAGTAAATGTTGAAAATTTCAAAATTGAGGAAGTAGTAGCTGGAAGGGTGTTATGTGTCCATGCAGAAATTGAAAGAATAAAATTTGTATTATTAATGTCTATGCACCAAATGTTTGGTCGGAACGAATTGAGCTATTTTTAAAAATAAAGAGTCATATTTCACAATATGATAAAAATGTTTGCATAGTTATGGCTGGGGACTGGAATTGTACTGAGCATTTTAATGTTGATAGAAACAGCGAAGAACCTCATTTTCAATCAGGTGTAGTGCTCTCTAAATTGATTCAAGAACATGACTTAACTGATGTCTGGAGAAATCGGAATGAAGGGATAAAACAGTATACTTGGGTTAAAGTAAGTAATAATGAAGTTAAGGGGGCTAGATTAGATAGGTTTTATATGAGTAAGTCCTTTAATAATAGGTGATGGATGCTGGTATTATTCCTAGTGGTTTTTCAGACCATCAAATGATAACTATAGATATAAACAAAAAAACAACTTTTAGATCGCAGCATTATTGGCATTTTAATAAAAATTATTATATAATAAGTTATTTTGTGAGAGCTTTACTCATCTTTGGGAAAATTGGAGGTTGCAAAAAAATAATTATGAAACTAAAAGTCAATGGTGGGAGGTTGGAAAGGTGCATATAAAAATGTTCTGTCAAAGTTATGAGTCTCAAGTATCACTTAAAATTAGAGATACTGTGCAAAAATTGCAATGTGAAATAGGAGAGATGGAAAAGATGATGTTGGAAAATGAAGAAGGGATTAACAAAAGCAATGAATTTAGCAAGAAAAAGCTAGAATTGAAACATCTTTTACAAGAGCAAGTTAAAAATGCTTTAATAAGGTCACGGTTTTGTTCTGTTAAGGATATGGATGCTCCCAGTGCTTATTTTTTCAAACTAGAGAGAAATGTTGTGCAGCATAATCCTATGCTTCATTTGAGACGTCCAGATGGGACAATTACGCACAATCCAAATGAAATGAGAAAACTTGCTGTTGATTTTTATTCTGGTCTTTTTAATGCTGAACAATGTGATGATGAGAGTGTTGCGGACATTTGTCAAGATCTTCCTAAGTTGCAGCCAAAACAGAGAGAAACGTTGGACAGTGACATTTCTTTACAAGAGCTCACAGATGCAGTTAAACAACTTTCATCAGGACGTTCGCCTGGCATTGATGGAATAACCACAGACTTTTATCATTATTTCTGGAACGTTTTGGGACAAGATTTCTATGACGTAGTAAAAGAGTGTTTTGAAAATGGCTTTCTTCCAAGTAGCTGCCGAAGAGCAGTATTGTCCTTGTTACCTAAAAAAGGGGACTTGGGACTTTTGAAGAACTGGAGACCGGTTTCACTTCTATGTACTGATTATAAGATTTTAGCTAAATGTTTAGCGAATAGGTTGAAACGATATCTGGACACAATCATTCACAGTGACCAGACGTATTGTGTACCTGAACGGTCTATTATGGATAATCTTTTCCTTCTAAGAGATGCTGTGGATTTGAGTTTTAAAGAGAATATAAATATGGGTTTTTTCAATAGACCAAGAAAAAGCCTTTGATAGGGTTGACCATGGATATCTTTTTAGTGCTTTGAGTTCTTTTGGTTTTGGTGAACGGTTTATTTCTTGGGTAAAACTGTTATATCGGGATGTTTCTGTACTGGTGAAGGTGGGAGGAGGGTTGAGTGCATCAGTTCCTGTAAAAAGAGGAATTAGGCAAGGATGCCCACTCTCTGGACAATTATATAGCATTGCCATTGAACCACTATTGAGAAGAATTAGAAGAGATCTTAAAGGTTTTTCAATACCAAATGATTCTAATTGTAATAACATTGTATTATCTGCATATGCTGACGATGTAACGGTTTTTATAAATGGACAAGAAGATGTCATCAATCTTACAAAGAGTATAGAGGTATATGAAAGCGCATCTACTGCAAAAGTAAATTGGAGTAAGTGTGAAGGATATGCAGTAGGTCAATGGATAAATCAAAGGCTTCCAGATTTACCGGGTGGGTTAAAGTGGGGGAGAGACGGTTTTAAAGCTTTGGGTGTTTTTTTGGGTTCTTCTAGGTTTGAGGGTAAAAATTGGGAGGGACTGCTGGAGAAGGTGGTGGCCCGATTATCTAGGTGGCGATGGCTATTACCACAAATGTCTTACAAGGGGAGAGTTTTGGTCATTAATAATTTGGTTGCGTCCACTTTATGGCATAAGTTAACGGTGGTTGAACCACCAGAAGAGTTGGTGATCTCTATACAAAAGAAACTAGTCGATTTCTTCTGGGATGGAAAACACTGGATTCGTGCTGCACAACTTTATTTGCCTCCGTGTGAAGGAGGACAAGGATTGATAGACATTAAGAGCAGAATTCAAGCTTTCAGGGTGCTTTCAGCCCAAAAACTTTTGTGCAGAAAAGACTTGGTATGGACTCGCACCGCTGGTGCAATCCTGCGAAGAGCAGAAGGGTTGAACTATGATTGCATCTTTTCTGGATACAAACTCAAGAGATGGACTTGACAGAGATCACATCCTTTTATAAATCAGTATTAAAAGCATGGGATAAAACTTTCAAGGTTAAAAGAGTCTTCGAAATCCCTAAACACTGGGTGTTGGAGGAGCCACTGTTTCATAATCCGGTAGTTCGTGGTACACTGATGTCTTCAAAGAGTGTACAGGAGAACATGCTGAGAAGAAACTGTACAAAGTTAAAAGATTTGATCAGTTCAGATGGATGGAAGTCTGTGGAAGAGATCATGGGTTTTACTGGACTGCGATCTCAACGACTGGCGACTCGGTTTTTGGAGGAAATACGTTCTTTTCTGCCAGGACATTATAGAGAACTTATACAAAGAGAAGATCTGAACGAACAGACCGACATTTCACCTCATAAATTGCTCATTTTGTCAACTTGTGACACCAGTGTGTTAGAAGACCAACCTATAGAGGGCTCTGAAATATTTGAGACATGGACAGTTGAGGAAATGTCTAAAAAGGTTTTATATAACCTATGTGTTAAGACTGTTCATAAAGTGGCACTGAAGGAGCGGCAGCCGTTGAAGTGGACAAGGAGCTTTGGGCCAAACTTCCCCTTGAGAGAGCAGTGGAGGTCCCTGTATAAGTGTCCGCTGGAGAAGCGTTCTGGGGATCTGCAGTGGAGACTTATTAACGGGGCAATAGCTACAAACAGATATGTGTCTCGCCTTGATCCAGCAGTTAGAGGGGAGTGTGAGTTTTGTGGTGAAGAAGAGACTGTGGAACATTTGTTTTTGAATTGTAAACGATTGGAAGAGCTTTTTAAAGTTTTGATGGAATGGTTTAGAGGTTTCGGTGAAACATTTTCAGAAAGTGTTTTTATAGGGGGTGTAAATTATAGAATGTCAAAAAAGACAATTCTTTGTCTCTTAAACTATGTTTTAGGCACAGCAAAACTATCAATTTGGAAGACTAGGAAAAATAAACGATTAGGTATTGGTGGTATGGACCCAGTGAAAATGTTGAAGGGTTTAATTGCAAATAGATTGAAAATTGAATTTGCTTACTATGTTTTGGTGGGAGATTTAATAACTTTCAGAGAAATGTGGTGTGTAGAGGAAATGTTATGTTGTATTTATGAAGAACAGCTTGTTCTTAATTTGTAAAAAAAAAAAAAAAAATACTCTTGTAAGTGTGATTTGGTTTTACATTTGACTAAAAGATTAAGGAAATATGTCATGAATGAGGACTTATTGTATTAGTAATGGGATACTGAAGGAAAATTGTATTCAATAAAGTTGTGTTTAAACCTCTCTCTCTCTCTCTCTCTCTCTCTCTCCTCTCTCTCTCTCTCTCTCTCTCTCTCTCTCTCTCTCTCTCAATTCAATTTTTTCAATTCAATTCAATTCAATTCATATTGCTTTTTAGCATGACGTACATGGGTACATTTGCCAAAGCATTGTACATATCAAAAAAACAAAAAAAATATATATAATATACATCCATAAATAAAAAAACAAAACAAAACAAATACATGTAAAATACATCCATAATATATTTATATATACATTATTGGTATTACTAATGCAGATGTGTTCACTCTTTACTTCTTAGTTTATGGCATTTATAATATGAAGTGCTACCAAAGAGGAAGCAGGTCCTTCAGCAAGTAATATTCTTAATTTCTCATGTTCCTGGAGTGACTGGAACTGAGGAATAATCTGCTGTATTTTACTGTACAGTGCGTCTCTTAAGGACTTGTATTTGTCACAGTGGAGGAGGAAGTGTTCCTCCGTCTCAACTGATCCAGATCTACATTCGTTACAGATTCGCTCTTCTTTAGGTAACCAGGTCTTTTTATGTCGCCCTCTTTCTATGGCCAGCTGGTGGTCACTCGTCTGTACTTCGTCAGTAAATGTCTGTGAGTTATATTCCTGACTGAGATCAGATAATCAGCCAGACTGTACTCTCTGTTGAGTTTCAGATAACATTGGAGACGACTTTGGTCTTTGGTTTGTTTTTTCCAATGCTGTATGTATGTCTCCTTCTCTTCATTCATAATTTCTTTGATTCTTCCTGGTTTTTCAGGGTTGGTGATATTGAGTGCTTTGTTAGTCAGATCTGACACCATTACACAAAGATGACTTTTTTGGGCACTCATTAATTGTGTTTTTACTGCCTTAAAACGAAGAGAGTCTTCAGAACTAGAGTTTAAGTGGATCCAGAACTTTAACACTCTTTTCTTAATGACTAGGTTTAGGGGTAGACGGCCTAACTCCGCTCTGCAGGCGTTATTGGGTGTGTTTCTGTGCACGTGAAGGATGCTTCTGCAGAACTCTACATGCAGAGCTTCTAAAGGGTGTTTGTGCCAATCTTTATGGCTGTAGTTACTCGTTGGACCCCAGATCTCGCTTCCATACAGGGCAATAGGCAGTATGACACTATCGAAAATCTTTGTCCAGATTCTAATGGGGATGTCTATTTTGAACAATTTTGTTCGAATGGCGTGCAGTGCCCTGCGGGCTTTTACAAGTAATGCTTTTATTGCCAAATTGAAATTTCCAGTGGGAGTTAACACCAGACCAAGATAATTACACTGTAAAGCATGTTGAAGTGTGTGTTGTTTAAAGTAATATATGTTTATGTTCTAGATTTCTGGGTTTTTTCTGAAATATCATAATCTTAGTTTTTGGGATGTTGACTTCTAAGTTCCAATCGTGGCAGTATTTAGTTAAAATGTTAAGGTTGTTCTGGAGACCTTCTGGTGTTTTAGATAGAATTATTAAGTCGTCTGCATACAGTAAGTATTTGACTTCTGTGTGGAATAATTCTAGTCCTGGACTGTCTGATTGGTCCAGTAGATCTGCTAATTCATTTATATATATGTTAAATAAAGTCGGGCTGAGGCAGCAGCCCTGTCTCACACCTCGCTCTTGAGAAAAATAGTCTGTCCTTTGCTGTCCAATTTTAACTGCACATTTTTTTGGTTATACATGTTTTTAATTAAGTCATATATTTTACCCCCTATGCACTTTGAATGATTT
>QVTF01010208.1:0-21375 GCA_003573665.1 Oxygymnocypris stewartii
CGCATCGCTTCACCTCGGGCTGCTGCGGGACGGTTTGCTGCTCACTTGATGGTGACAGATAATGAGAAGTGAAGCCTTTCTTCTCTTACTGGCGTGTGACCGTGATTCCTCACCGGATGAGAGAATTAGCAGAGGCTTGGCAGAAATGAAACTTTGCTGAATGCAATAGAAGGGTTTTGGAAGATCTCGATAGTTTTTTCATCCAACTTTAGCAACATTTTTAAGACACACCATAATATCTGATTATGATTTTATATATATACATACATATACATTATATTTATTTTTACAATACAATATTTTACTATTTAAAATAACTGCTTTCAACTTTAATATATTAAAAAATGTAATTTATTTCTGTGTTATCAAAGCGTACTTTTTTAGCTTTTGTATTTTGTTTTATAATTTTTTATAGAATTAATTTTTTGTGTACATTTTTATGATAATTATAATAATAACAACATAATTTATATATATATATATGTATATAATATATATATATATATACAATATTCTACACAGTTTGTTCTCTTCGACCGCAAGTGCCCTGCGAAGTGAACATCACAGGATATTCCTCCATGATTCTAGTTCGAAGCGAACATATTCCATTCATAATGCATTGAAGTGTGCGAGATGTGAATTTAAATTGTATATAATGTCACACTCGTCCGTGCGTGAAGACGTCGTGCAGCGCAAGTCCATTAATGAATGTTCTGAAGTGAAGTAAACTTCAACGGATTTCCCTGCTCAGGGAGTAGGGAGCAATGGACCCTGTGTAGGGAGCAATGGACCCTGTGTAGGGAGCAATGGACCCTGTGTAGGGAGCAATGGACCCTGTGTAGGGAGCAATGGACCCTGTGTAGGGAGCAATGGACCCTGTGTAGGGAGCAATGGACCCTGTGTAGGGAGCAATGGACCCTGTGTAGGGAGCAATGGACCCTGTGTAGGGAGCAATGGACCCTGTGTAGGGAGCAATGGACCCTGTGTAGGGAGCAATGGACCCTGTGTAGGGAGCAATGGACCTGTGTAGGGAGCAATGGACACTGTGTAGGGAGCAATGGACCCTGTGTAGGGAGCAATGGACACTGTGTAGGGAGCAATGGACCTGTGTAGGGAGCAATGGACCTGTGTAGGGAGCAATGGACCCTGTGTAGGGAGCAATGGACCCTGTGTAGGGAGCAATGGACACTGTGTAGGGAGCAATGGACCCTGTGTAGGGAGCAATGGACCCCGTGTAGGGAGCAATGGACCCTGTGTAGGGAGCAATGGACACTGTGTAGGGAGCAATGGACACTGTGTAGGGAGCAATGGACACTGTGTAGGGAGCAATGGACACTGTGTAGGGAGCAATGGACACTGTGTAGGGAGCAATGGACACTGTGTAGGGAGCATGTCAATCGGAATACAGTCAATGCACGGAGCGCACTTCTGACGAGCTGATTATCTGAATCAGGTGTGTTAACTAAGAGAGACATGCAAAATATGCAGAGCGGGGGGGCGCGAGGACTGGAATTGAGAACCTCTGCTTTAGAGGAATGAATGTAAAATGCTTCCGGAAGCAGTCATCAGCACAGGTTGCTCACGGTTTATAGCAGATGCTGTTTTCTGCAGTGACGCGGTCAGCGCTGGGCAGGTAATAAAGGACTGTATGATGACAGCATCAGCTGGTGCTCGAGTCTCAGAGTCGTGAGAAGAAGTCGTTCCTGCCCCGAGGGATGATGGGAGCAGTGATGTCAGAAATCAGGATGGCGTTATGTAAAGCACTCGACCCTGTGTTTCTGTCTTGTGGCGTTTCATGTCATTCAGAGGTTTATCTGGGTCTGTGTTGAGCTCTCCGTGAGGAACAGACAGAAGAATGTGTTTCATAATCTTTATCCTCTCTCTGCTGTAGATTTGATTGAAGTATCAGGATCCAATAAAAGATTTCAGGCTCGGAAATAGAAGATTGTCTGTCTTTTTGGTATTTCCTGCTCTGTTTTAAACCCTAGTGAGCTGCCTTGTTGTCTACTATCTGCATAGTTTGCTGTCTTTTAAGGATTTCTCGATGTAAATATGCACTAGATTGATGTCTTTGACCTTTGCAACACATCTCACTGCTTTTTAGGGTCTTGTCCCATGAGCCCAGTATTTTTAAGTTGGCATGTCGAGAAAAGAAAAGTCGTATTGTATTTTATTCGGCCATTGCAGGTGAATTGATAATAATTACTAGCCATA
Source organism: Oxygymnocypris stewartii (assembly GCA_003573665.1). NCBI lineage: Eukaryota > Metazoa > Chordata > Actinopteri > Cypriniformes > Cyprinidae > Oxygymnocypris > Oxygymnocypris stewartii. Next base: position 2,215 of record QVTF01010208.1, read on the forward strand.
AATAATAATTGCATTTTCATGGCAGGTAAAATAAATAGATTTGACTAGGAACCGGTGTTAGTTTGCTGCAAAGCTAAAAACGTAATTGGTCACATAAGTAATACAAACACAATTTAAATCATTATTAATACAAATTAAAAGAATAATAACGGGATTTACTCGTGTTTCTTTTTTTTGTTATTAGAAGTGTTACTTTTTTATTTTATTTTTTAGAAATGAAACAAACACTGCACAGCAGTTAAACACCGTGGAACAAATGACACTGCGTTACATGTACATAACATTAACATTGTGTTTATAGTGTGTCCCTTCTGTGCCTCGGCTGCACGAATGTGCCACTGTGATTTAATATGCCGTTTTTCCCACCGGGTCAGATATTAAAATTAGTGCGACACACTTTGCAAAACGCGTGGGCGCTGTTTACATGGCTTCGAGACAAGAAATTAAATTCTTCCGTCCAGCTGTTGTTAAATTTACACATGTTTTTTTCTTCGCCGGAGCACCACCTGACTCTTCTCCTTCCATCACTGATGCTAGATTCAACTTCCCGCGTCTACTACCTGCGCAGAAGTCTACAGCGCAGCTGGGTTGTAGGTTGCCAGGTTGAGGTTACAAATGGTTTGAGATTTGTGTATTGTGTCGATTGTGTGAGGTGATGCGTTTCAACAAGATCTGGCAACTGTACAACCTTGGAATAACATATTGATGTGATTATTCATATAACTAGATTTGGGCCATACAAATTACGGGAGTTTCCCGGGAGAAATAACAAAACGGGGGGGGGGGTGGGGTGGTGAAATCTCCCAGGATTCTTTGCTTACCAGAAGAAAAATGCACTGGTATTTAATTATTTATAAAGCCATTCTGGGGATGTTGCCTCATATCTCTGCTGTCTTATAAAACAGAAAGCTGTTGAGAAATACTTCCTTCTCTCTGTTCCTTTTGTCCGATCTGAATTAGGGAAAAAGGCTTTTATGTACGCAGCTCCGTCCGACTGGAATCATCTGCAATCGAATTTGAAATTACAAAGTTTGATGTCTTTGGATCATTTCAAGAGAGTTATTTTGCAAATGGAAATTGACTCAATGACATGTAACTGTTTTTAAGTGTCTCTAGTCTGTCTGTGTTGTAATATCTTGTGATGAAACTGATGTATTGCTGTCCATTTTGGCCAGAACACTCCTGCAAAAGAGATTTTTAATCTCAGAGAGTCTCTTCTGGTAAATAAAAAATTAAAAAATACGGGAGGCTCCTGGTAAATACGGGACCGTTGACAGGTATGGGCCCAACCCGTCCGTAGTTGGGGAAATGAAGATGCACAGTGATGCCAACTCAGTAAATTTTCTGACCCCTTTAGTGACTTTTCCAAAAAAGCACCTAGCGACAAATCTAGCGACTTCTTGGATAAGATTTTAGCATTGTTTTTATCTTATTTGTATTTAATTTCATTAGATGATGTTATGATCATGAATCAGGATTGTTGTGCATCTTGGAAGGTAGAGCTGGTTATAGTCTTAATGGATCGCGTTTCAGTCACTTTTTCATATTAATTGTGTTGTCTGACAACAGAAATAGTAAAATATATGAATGAAAAGAGTTTTATTGAGAATTTAGCTGCATCAAAATACAGTAAGTGGGTACAGAGAGGCAAACAGATGTAATAATAAATAATAAATATACATTTGCATGTTCAGAAGAAGAGCTGCTCTGTGTGCAAAAATGTAAACAGGTTTGTGTCAGTAAATTGCTCCGTGCAAATCATTAGTTAGATTTATATCACACTTTCTGGGTACTCAAAGAAAGAGAAGTAATGGGAACCTGGTTTTCCAAAATATAATTTTGTGTAACTTTTTGATGCTGTTGAAATGTAACCCGTGGAGAGGAAGTGAGCGCATGACATCACTGTTGGCTCGTACGACTGCCCATGTTTCATTCACCCCTCTGTGCAAGCATTTGATGTCTTCTCACCGTTTTCTTTCTCTGAAATCTGCCTGTTGGCCGTATGTCAAACCATTCAGAATGTGTCAGCGCCGTCATTCACCTCTTTTATAACGAGTTTACTGCACTCGTCCCTGGGTGTGTGTGTCCTTCCTGAAGCCAAGTAGGGCATCTCCTCTGGACTGCATTAGCGCTGCTCGAGTAAACGCCGTGGAAGTCACTGGCTCGTCCTAATCCAAAACAGTCGGCTGAATGTTTCTGAGAGCGAGGTCGCCATGATAACAGTATGTTTGCACGCTGGGAATACTTGACCTTCGTAAGAGAGCGGAGTCTGACTCCCGCTTCATCACGACTGGGTTACGCTTGCGTTTGGAGTCTGTGCTCATCACGACCCAGTGCTGGATTGTGACTGCGTGTTAGAAACCACAATTCACAACTCAATTCAGATCAGATGAAATGAGGGAAATTCCAGAGACTGATTACATTTACATTTATGCATTTAGCAGATGCTTTTCAAAGCGACTTACATTGCATTCAGGCTATACATTTTTAATCAGTACATGTGTTCCCTGGGAATCGAACCCACAACCTTTGCGCTGCTAACACAATACTCTACCACTGAGCCACAGGAACACATTGGAATCATTAATGCTGAATTGAGGAAAGCAGGTGGTTTGCTGATTGATTGTTTTAGAGGGGTGTGAACACTTTGTCAGCTTGACCAGCTAAACTAGCTTAAAATACTCCAGCAAACCACCTTAGGCTGGTTTGTTTATAATAATAATATTCAATAATAATTATTATTATTATTATGGTTGTTGTTGTATTTATGATTAATTATTATAAACAAACACTGTGCATATTGTGCTCACTTTACAAAATACTATTTACAAAAAAGTGTATGTGTATGCCATTACTTATTAGTAATAATAGTATTAGTATTATTATAAATAAACAAACAAACATGTATATTGTGCTCACTTTACAAAGTACATTTTATTTTACAGATATAATACAGCAAAACAAGCTGAATATATTTCACTTATTTGTGTAAATAGTGTTATTTCCTTTCTTTTTTTGTTAAAGTTTAAATAAAACATAAATATTAAATTACAATTTCTTTCAAATGTTGCTTTGGCAACTAAAAGTTTGTTGAAGTATTACAATTTTGAATGAGATTTAACTAAAAAAGTATTTAATTTCAATTAAATTTTGTTTTTAAATAGATTCATAATTCTTAATTCGAATTTAGAAATCTAAATAAAAACAAATAAAATGACAAAAGCACAATAACATTTAATGATTAAATCTAAAATTAAAATTTAAACTTGAATGTGAAAATAAAAGTTAACTATAACTTTAAAACTTTAAGTGTATAAATATATTAATGATTGATAATTATATAACTAAAACAATGCCTCAAACTAAACAAAAACACGTTATATACAGTTTATACATGTAACACACACAGAGAGTATATATATAATGTGAGAAATCTTTGAATATCTTTATTTAACCAGGAAAAGACTCGCTGAGATTCAAATCTCTTTTGCAGGAGTGTCCTGGCCAAGATAGACAGCCGAGTTTGCATGTACAAATAAACAACATAGTTACGACATAAATTACAAAACCAACATATAACCAGTTAAAAACAATTACACACGGTTAAGTTGCTTTCTAGATTACATAGTAAGGACTTCAAATAATTATAAGACACCAAGTCTTGTAACTTCATCTCCTTTTGGAGAAGATTCCAGTCAGGATATTTAAAATCAGTTTACCAAACTGAGTTCTGACAAAGGGATTATAACAGAGATTATAATTTGATTGAGATAATTTGGCAAATGACCCAATATTGCCTTCTATATCAGCCAATGCATTTTTCTCCGAATTCTCAATGAAGGCCATGCAACTCTTTCATATAGTTCACAATGATGGGTTAAAAATGTACGATCAGTTATAAATCTCAGAGCACCGTGGTACAAAGCATCCACGGAAGAAAGAAGGTAAGAGAGGGCATGCTGTTAAACCACATCCCCATAGTCGAGAATCGGTAGAAATGTAGCGGACACTCATTTTTTCCTCACTTTAAATGGGAAACATGACTTATTTATGAAGTAAAACCCTAACTACTTCTTTCATTTTTTACTCAGATTTACATTTACATTTATGCATTTAGCAGACGCTTTTATCCAAAGCGACTTACAGTGCATTCAGGCTATACATGTTTCTTGTCAGTATGTGTGTTCCCTGGGAATCGAACCCACAACCTTTGCGCTGCTAACGTAATGCTCTAACCACTGAGCTACAGGAACACTCAGATACTTAATATGTGAACCAAAACGTAATTTGTTATCAATGATAATTCCCAGATATGTGTACTCTGACACGGAGGTAACTTGGCTCCTCTGAGAAATTTGAAGAAGTATAGAATTCTCTAAAGAAGTAAAAATGTGAAAATAGCATGCATTTAGTTTTTTCAACATTTAAAACCAACTTCAAAGCACAAAACCTGTTTTGGATCATATTAAAGTGTTATTCATGAGGTGATCACTTTTAAGGTGACCAAAATAATGATAACCTTAAAATTGATGATTGTTTTGAAGTTAAGCTGTAATTTCCGAGGTGAATCACAGCTTTTCTACTTTTCGACTTTATCAATGCAATCCTTCCATTTCCATAATGATTATTAAATCCTCATGAATAACGTCTCTGTTTGTAGTCATCGTTCAGCCTGCTGAACTGATGTTTGTGTCACAGACTGAGCTCATGTAAATGAAATACCCATCAGACTTTGCTTCATCCACACCTAGAAAAATACCCTGCTGCTGCTCGATGAATGCAGAGATGACCGTTTTATCTGTTTACACTCGAGGTGTGAAGTTTTAGTCATAGTTTCTCGTAAACTATTTGAATTACCCACAATCCCTCTTTAAAGAAGGAAGACGCTTCTGAGGCACTTGTTGTTCTCGAGACAGTGTATGACTCTTAATAAGTGTAATCTGTGTTTGGTTGTGTTGCAGTTGAGTTTCCAGCACAAAGTGGGCGTCCTGTACTGTAAAGCGGGTCAGAGCACAGAGGAGGAGATGTACAATAACGAGAACGCCGGCCCTGCTGGACGAGTTCCTGGATCTGCTCGGTCAGAGAGTCCGGCTGAAGAGCTTCACCAAGTACCGCGCTCAGCTGGACAACAAGAGTATGTGCTGATGCTAACACACAACTCACAACACACAACTCACAACACACAACTCACAACTCACAACACAACACACAACACACAACTCACAACTCACAACACACACACACACACACAACACAACACAACACACAACTCACAACAACACACAACTCACAACCACAACTCAGAACTCACAAATCACAACACACAAATCACAACACACAACTCACAACACAACACACAACTCACAACTCACAACTCACAACACACAACTCACAACTCACAACTCACAACACAACACACAACTCACAACTCACAACTCAACACTCGCAACACACAACACACAACACACAACACACAACTCACAACACACAACTCACAACACACCTCACAACACCAACTCACAACACACAACTCGCACACACAACCACAACACACATCTCACAACACACAACTCACAACTCACAACACACAACACACAATACACAACTCACAACACACAACACACAACTCACAACTCACAACACAACACACAACACACACACACACTCACAGCACACAACACACAACTCACAACACACAACTCACAGCACACACCCACAGCACACAACTCACAACACACAACTCACAACACACAACTCACAACACACACACACACAACTCACAACACACAACTCACAACACACACACAGAACTCACAACTCACAACACACAACACACAACACACAACTCACAACACACAACTCACAACACACAACTCACACACACAACTCACAACTCACAACTCACACACAACACACACACAACACACACAACTCACAACACACAACACACAAACACAAAACACACAACTCACACAACACACTCACAACACACAACTCACAACACACAACACAGAACTCACAACACACAACACAGAACTCACAACACACAACACAGAACTCACAACACAACACACAACACACAACTCACAACACACAACTCACAACACACAACACACAACACACAACTCACAACACACAACACACAACACACAACTCACAACTCACAACACACAACACACAACACACAACTCACAACTCACAACACACAACACACTCCACGTTCTCTTTGTGGCTTCAAGAAATAGCATTTACGTTTCCACATTTATAAAAAGTTATCTGCAGTATGTATATTAGTGCTGTCAAATGATTAATCGCGATTAATCACATCCAAAATTACAGTTTTTGTTTACATAAGATATGTATGTGTACCGTGTACATTTATTATGCATATATAAATACACACACATACAGTATATATGTAGAACATATTTACATGTATATATTTATATTCATATAACTTATATTATATATAAATATATTTAAAATATAAACATAACCCGTTTTTTTCTTAAAAATATACCTGCATGTGTTTGTATTTATATATACATAATAAATATATACAGTACACACATATAACTTATTTAACCAAATCTTATATTTTGGATGTGATTAATCACTTGAAAGCCCTAATGTATATATACTAATACTCATATACTATTATTTATTAATTTTCTTAATCCTGATAAAAAAGTAATTCATATTATTAGAAATTGATTAATAATAATACTGATAAATCAACACAGTGCATATTGCTCTCAAACACTTAACATTTTAATAGCAATTTTACAAAAAATATGTATATACTATTATTTATTTACTTAATATAATAATTATAATAATTTGGTTATTGTTATTATTATTATTGTTATTATTAACAATAAATAAGCACAATGCTTATTGTGCTCAGGCACAACTTTTTTGTTGCTACTGAATATACTTTATTTATTTATTTATTTACTTTAATTACTTTATTATTATTAATAATAATAATAATAAAAAGTGTATATTGTGCTTAAACACTTCACAAAGTGACACCTTTGCAAAAAGTGCTTAAGTATATGTATGTATGTATATATAAGTGTTTACATTATTCATTTGTTTATTTATTTACTTAATTAAATTTCTCAAAAATAATATACAATTTAAATGGTATCTCAATGATAATAAATATAACACTGGTATAAAGAAAATATATATTTAAAAAAAATCCCTTTTTTGAATGATATTTGATTTTTTTTCTCAGGTTTAAACAATTTAGAATTATTTCTATATATACAGATTTTATATATTTTTTAATATTTCCTGTTTTGCCTCTATCATTTTCTTTTATTTAATACCCTCAGGTTTGAACAGTTTATACTTATTTATAACTGTATTCTGTACTAAAGCATTGCCAAAATTCAAATGAAAACAGAAAAATATAAAAATGTATAGCCTGAAGTCGCTTTGGATAAAAGCATCTGCCTAATGCATAAATGTAAATATAAATATAGGACTGATTGAAAAGCGAATAAGACGCTTAGCAGTATCTGAATGATCCTGAAATCAGTGGTGAAATACAGAGGATGTGTGTGTTTTTGGTGTGTTGACTGGCTCGGCTGTGTTGTTTGTTCTGTTGTTCAGCGGACTCCACCGGCACTCACTCGCTCTACACCACCTATAAAGACTATGAGCTGATGTTCCACGTGTCCACGCTCCTGCCCTACACTCCCAACAACAGACAGCAGGTACAGACGGGATTTATGGTGTAATAATGATATTAACCATGATGTGCTCTTTATCAGATAATGCCGCTGTCTGTCCGTCGCTTTAGCTGCGTTCTCGAATCATGCTCATCAGGGGTTTGATGTTAATGTAGTTGATATAGTGTTGTTGTTTTGTAGTGATTCCAATTTATTTGAATCTTGATCATGTTTTTAAAATTAAAATATATATAATGAATCTTTTTTCCCATTTTTTGAACAGTGTTTGATTATTTTCTCCTCAGGTTTGAACAATTTATTTTATTTCTAACTATATATTCTGAACTATATATTAGCATTTTATTTCTATTTAAATGTTTCTTGTTTGCACCCCTAACCCCCATTATTTTACTGTATTTTTATTTTTTAAATGTATTTTATTGTGTTTTTCCCTATTTTTGGACAGTATGTTTTTTATATATATATATATATATATACCCTCAGGTTTGAACAGTTAGCACTTTTTCTTTTGAAGTATTATTTGTTTTACCCCCATTATTTGTTTATTTTATTTCAAAATTGTATACATGTGCATTTTAAAGCATTTACTTCATTTTAGCAGGAAAAAATGTGAAAGATTAGTGCTGTCAAACGATTAATCGCGATTAATCGCATCCATAATAAAAGTTTTTGCTTACATAATGTAATTTAAGTATATATGCCTGTATACTGTGTATATTTATTATGTATATATACATACAAGCACATGCATGTATATATTCAAGAAAATATGTTATGTTTATGTATTAAATATATTTATATATAATAAAAAATATAAGAATATGAATATATAAATGTAAATATGTTCAATATACATACTCCATGTGTGTGAATTTATATATACATAATAAATATACCCAGTACACATACATATATATATATATATATACTGTAAACTATTTTTTTATTTTAGATGCGATTAATCACAATTAATAATTGTCAGAAATACAAAAGATCAAACTCAATGGAATTTTGACAGTCAAAGACTACAGACTTCACTTTGGTTAAAAGTGTGGATTTGATTAGAAGCTATAATTCTAATTTGATAAATGCATGAGCTGCTTTACATGTAATGCTATTGAATACAGTATATTTGATGTGTTTTATATAAAATGCTTCCGTTGCATTGACAGAGTCTCATCACTGCACGTCATGACTGGAGCGGCTCCAACGCTGTCACTTACATCTCTGACAGTCGATTGGCAGGATTAGAGGATTTTCTGTCTTTCTCCAACATCAATTCTATTTGATTGTGCAGGATTAGTGTCCGTAAGCTTCCAGGAGACTCGGGCACAGTTCAGCCTCTCATCGTCTCACCCGTAATCCTGTTTGTAACCCTTGGCCACTCACAGGAAGACAGGCGCGGGGTTAATATGACGGCTCGGGGTTAATGGAATATTATGAGTTCCTCACTCCGTTGCCTTATCAAATATCTTTGAGATATGAAGGGCTGACTGTGCTAAAAATCTCTCATCAGGATTCTGATATTGTGCTTATGGATGAGCTTAAGAGACTTTAAGTAGTCTTTCACAGCGTCTGAAGGCATCTTTTGTGCCATTTATTGCGGCAAATTACGCCAGATGGCACATTGCTGTTATATATATCAATTACTCTTATATTTTGTATCATTCTTTTTGCTGTGAAAAATGTATACCCTCCTAAAATCTTTTCAAACTGGGTTGATTAAGAAGACAAACATAATGGAAATAAATCCCTGCCTTTCAAATCTTGTATAACACACAGGGTCCAAAATCAGCTTTTTGCCACACCTGCTAATATTAGTTGAAAATTTAATTATAATCCTATTTTTACAGGAAACACAAATATATTAATAGTATTATTAGTAGTGCTAGTATTAGTAGTTGTTTTTTATTTATTTTACTCTATACTTTTGCACTTGGCAAGTGTTAATTATTCACAATTTTAGAAACATACAATTAGTAGTACTAGTAATAATAAAATATTTTTTCACTATATTTAGTTATTATTTTATTATTATTGCTATTATGTATATTTATTTTTGTTTATTTAGAAATTATAAAAAAATATTTTCACTATTTTTATCAACATAAAATGAATATGATTTTTTACATAATTTTTTAAATTTTTTATTAGAGTTATCATTATAGCTGTTGCTATATAACATTCAACATTTTAACATTCAATATTTTAACCACATAAAATATTATTATTATTATTATTAATGTTCCTCTCTGCAAGTGTTAACTTTTTGCCCTGGTTACAAAAGAGGATTGAACGTCCCTTTTTGTCATTTTTCATGTATCAGAGATTCGTTGAAACATATTAGCTGAAGTGAAATGGATTATGTCATGTCACCTTTTTTCGGGGCACTTTGAAACTCTACACATGCTGAAGATGCTGTTTGCCTGTTCTTTGAGTAAACGCCACACACTATGTTCTTTATCTTCTCTCACCAGTTGCTCAGAAAGAGACACATAGGAAATGACATCGTCACCATCGTGTTTCAGGAGCCCGGTGCCTTGCCTTTCACACCCAAAAACATCCGCTCCCATTTCCAGCATGTGTTTGTGATCGTTAAAGTTCACAATCCATGCACTGAGAACGTCTGCTACAGGTGAGTGCAGCAAACGTCTGTGTGGGAATGATGCCTTTGATTTACAACTTAAATTATGATGATGATACGCTATTACAAGAAGAATTTATCTTTGATGTCTGTTACTGTGAAGAGAAAAATATCAGTGAAGCTGAAGAACCTGGATTAAATGCTGGAGAACTCACAGAAGTCAATCATGTGTCAGTGCTTGGCGGGCCTGTCATTTTTATCTTCTGTTTAAAAGCAATGCCAAAGGCTGTTTGAGGCATTTCATTATTGCATTAAAGAGAAATTATGTCATAATTTACTCATCCTCATGCCTTTCCAAATCCCTTTCTCTCATCCTTGGAGCTCAAATGGAGAAGTCTGGTTTGTGCATCTCTCGTATAATGAAACCTATAGTGAGCGGTGGCTGTAAAGCCCAAAAAGGTACACATACCAGTATCGTATGACTCCTACTCTATATAATCTTCTGAACTCATACTGTAGTTTTATGGAACAATGCTCATTTTAAGTCATTATTCATTGATGATCTTGTTTCATGATGTTGTTTTTTATCTAAAACAAAAATTATTGCAATCATTTTTGGCCATTGAAATAAAACAGAATTAAATTTTTTAATTATTATTATTAGAAACACAGACATTTAGAAAGAAAAAAAGAAAGAAAATTGGAAATGCTGCCTTGGCAATTGAAATAGTTGAAATACAAAAAATGTATCAAATCACATTAAAACTGTTATTTGTTACATAAAAAATATGTGAAAATATATTTAGATTAGATTTAATCACTGTTAGATTTCAAATAGAAATGGTAAGAAATGTAAAAGTTAAAGTATAAAACTAGAGTATAAAAGTACAATATAATACAAAATTACTAATTATACTCATTACTAATTATAATATAATAAGAATAGAATAGTAACATATTGATAAAAGATAAAAAGTAAAAGTGGAACTTCCTAAAACTAAAATAAAAATAAAAAATGTATTAAATATAAAAAATTACTTGAAATATAAAAATGACAAAAGCACAACAAAATTACTAAAATGTAAATATTATATTAAAAAAACTTACGTTTTGATATATTTATGGTAGGAAATGTACAAAATATCTTCATGGGACATGATCTTTACTTAATATCCTAATGATTTTTGGCATAATTTTGACCCATACAATGTGTTTTTGGCTATTGCTAATATGCCCAGAAATATACCCATGTTATGACAGTTTTTTTTAGTCCAGGGTCACATATCGCATTGCCTTATTTAAACCACACAATCTCTCTCGTTGTCATCTTCGCAGTGTTGCGGTATCCAGATCCAAAGACGTGCCTCCGTTCGGCCCTCCCATTCCTAAAGGCGTGACCTTTCCCAAGTCGGCCGTCTTCAGGGACTTCCTGCTGGCCAAGGTGATCAACGGGGAAAACGCAGCGCACAAATCGGAGAAGTTCCGCGCTATGGCGACCCGCACGCGGCAGGAGTACCTCAAGGACCTCGCGGAGAACTTCGTGAGCACGACGACAGTGGACTCAGCGGTGAAGTTCAGCTTCATCACGCTGGGGGCCAAGAAGAAGGAGCGGGTGAAGCCACGTAAGGACGCCCATCTCCAGAGCGTGGGCGCCATCACATGGAGCGTGGTGGCACGGGATTTTGGCCAGTCGGTGGACGTGGAGTGCCTGCTGGGGATTTCCAACGAGTTCATCGTGCTGATCGAGGAGGAGTCCAAGAACGTGATTTTTAACTGCTCCTGTCGTGACGTCATCGGCTGGTCGTCTGGCGTCATGAGCATCAAGATCTTCTATGAACGTGGGGAGTGTGTGATGTTTTCTGCGCATGACAACTGTGGAGAGGACATTCGAGAGATCGTGCAAAGACTTGAGGTAAGAGTGTTCCTGGTCTTTTTTTTGTACGATTTATTTTTGAAATTTTTGCCTTTTTATTATGATCGGAAAGATCAGAGCTGACAGGAAAGGAAGGCGGGATCGGGAAAGGTCCTCGAGTCGGGATTCAAACTCGGGACGGCCATAGCGTAACAGCGCTGTATGTAGGCGCCCTGCCCAAAAATTATCGGTGCCATCAAGCATTCCTTGATATTATGTTTGAGGGGAAAAAAACAGTGAATTCACAACTAAATATTGTAATATTTTGGTCAAATAAGGTGCTGCGTGTTTAAAGGCAGGGTAAGTTTGGTACAGAAAATGTTTTGTTATGCTGGTTGAAAATCTCTTCACTTCCCGCAATCACTAAAGCTGGCCACACACTAGATGATTTTCAAATCTTAACCGGTTTTAACCTCCTGGGGGTTGACGGTGGCGCCGGCAACGCCACTTGCAATTTTAATGATAGCAGCAAAAATAACTTAAAATGCTCTGTCAATTTTGATCATACACATAAGAGTAATACATCGTTTAAATCTGTAAAAGGTATAATTTTATTTGTGTACACTCACAATATCAACAAAACATTGTGCTTTTGTAAAATACAGGGTGCGCTTTCAGGCGTCTTAGTCTCCACACATATCTCTTTGAAACGCATCACTAAAATGAACTGAAACTCAGCGAATAGTCGACATAGAGACATGAGAGAGAGCTTGAACCATATTAGACCACTGACATGAAGACAGTTTCAACCGTTTTTTTGTCTTATAATCCTCTAAATGCACACACTAGACGATTCGACCAGACCGCGGGACTCGTTGAATGTAGGGACGTTTTCACAGTGACAAGTGATCTCACGGAGAATCGTGTGATCAAACGTGACTAGAGAAGGAAAACAAATGGAAGACAATCGACGTTGTCAGCTGGCTCTGCCGGCGCGTTCGGTTTCACAGAATATGGGTGATGTATTCTGCTTTCATGGCATTTTTGTGGCTGCCAAGTTTTAGCTATAGAAGCATGCAACATCTGGTAGTTGACGCTTGCTCGCTCTCATTGGCTATTGCGGGTATAATGTCAGAGGCTCCAAAGCCATTGTCCTGCTTCATATTTTATTACATTTTATTTGTAAAGATTTTTGATGTGGTGAAAGTTCAAAAGAACAGCATTTATTTTAAATAGAAATCCTTTGTAACAATATGCAAATGTCTTTACTGTCAATTTCGATCAATTTAATGCATCATTGCTGATTGAAAGTACTAATTTCTTTATTTATATTGCGGTATTGTAAGTTTAACTAAATGACTTCAACTAGCAACCACAACTCCCATGATGCCCTATTCCTATTCATCTTCTGATGTCTTCAGGAGCCTTTCATTCAGTGTTTTCTCTTAATCAATATCCAGTCGGGCCCAATCAAAACCTGCTAATTCTTTTCCTCTGGAAGCTGGAGAAGAAAGTTGGCTTGCAGTTGTGTTTGTGTTATCTTGGGTAACAGTCTAATTATTCCTTAAATGACTTCTCTTAGGGACATTCAGACTTAGTTTTATCATAAATGAAAGGGTCTGTAATTAAACGTTTTCATCATCTTCCTGTACCTGTGATCATGTGTACCCGTGAAGAGCTCGGCCTGATGAAATCTGTGCCTTGAGAAATCATCCTAATCTTCTTATATGGTTTCTCGGAGGGAGGGATGGAGTCGTCTCGATGGCCAGAATGCTTGATGTGTGTTACTCCTGGCGCTGCTCATGATCTGTGTTTTTGGCTTCTGTAAATGCCCAAGCAGTTAAACTCGCTCGGGTCGCTCAGATTTTGGCTTTCGGATGCTGTCGAGGCATAATATGTAGAAGCATCTTAGATGCCATTTCCTGATTCAAAGGCGTTCTCTGTCCTTGTGGTGCTTTTCAAGTCCACACTTTATAAATATAAATACATTTAGAAATAATGCTGCATAGAATGATGAGAAGAGCGAGACATGGCACAGCGGTCAAAGATGTCCATTTAAGGTATTGTAATAATGTTGATCATTTTAATAATATTGTTTTATTTTATTGAACAATTTAGTAATATAAATATTGTTTAAATTCAATTGTTCATTTATAATTATTTAATGTATTATATTAATATAATATAGTATTCATGTTAATATTAATATTAAGATGATTAATGTTAATAATTATAATTATTTAATTAACTAACACTTACATACAGCATATATACTTGATTAATATTCATATTATATCATTATTTGGGTCTTTTAATCATTTATAAAAAAAATATTTTATTAGAAGCATAATTTCATGTGTCTGTGTGTCTGTGTCTGTGTGTCTCTGTGTCTCTGTGTCTGTGTCTGTGTGTCGTGTCTGTGTCTGTGTCTGTGTCTGTGTGTCTGTGTCTGTGTGTCTCTGTGTGTCTGTGTCTGTGTGTCTGTGTGTCTCTGTGTCTGTGTGTCTGTGTGTCTCTGTGTCTCTGTGTCTGTGTCTGTGTGTCTCTGTGTCTCTGTGTCTGTGTGTCTCTGTGTCTCTGTGTCTCTGTGTCTCTGTGTCTGTGCCTGTGTCTGTGCGTGTGTCTGTGTGTGTGTGTGTGTGTGTCTGTGTGTGTGTCTGTCTGTGTCTGTCTCTGTCTCTGTCTCTGTGTCTGTGTCTGTGTGTGTGTGTGTGTGTGTGTGTCTGTGTCTGTGCCTGTGTCTGTGCGTGTGTGTGTGTGTGTGTGTGTGTGTCTGTGTCTGTGTGTCTCTGTGTCTCTGTGTCTGTGCGTGTGTCTGTGTGTGTCTGTGTGTCTGTGTGTGTGTGTCTGTCTGTCTGTCTGTGTCTGTCTCTGTCTCTGTCTCTGTCTCTGTCTCTGTCTCTGTGTCTGTGTCTGTGTCTGTGTGTGTGTGTGTGTGTGTGTGTGTGTCTGTGTCTGTGTCTGTCTGTCTGTCTCTGTGTCTGTGTGTATGAAAGACTGTGGCTGATGAGCTCCGCTGGGTTACCTGGATGGTTTGGGGGTGTAGGATCTCCAGGGATTACCGCGGTACGCTGGGTGCGAGTGGGTTTAGCGTCGCTCCTGTTTTTAGCCTCATTTCCTAAAGGCACTTTGTGTCCTGAGGACTGCGACCGCCGTCAGACGAGACGCTCCCAGAACAGATGCTTCTCATCCGGGAGTCATTATGAAACAAACCCGTGTCACCTGTCTGAGCGCGTAGTTGATTTGATGGAGATCAGTAATTCCCTGGTTAGTGACGCAGTGGGATTGTGTTCATATGAGGACAGCAGCGTCTTTATTATGAAGCTGCTCACAGCAAAAGCAGAGCAGATCGGCAGTTGACTAGACTTTTCATATTTAGTATGAATTTAAGTGTGTTTAATATACCATTAATATAGAACAGATACCATTATCCTCTATGATACTTTGTTAATATTATTAATATTCATTCAAATTTAATATTTTAAAATATTGCAGACATTACTTTTGACTTTGAGTTTGACTAAATTACATCATGTAATTGGATAAGTATGGATAATATAATATAATATAATATGGATATAGATACAGATAATTTGTAGATACTATAATATTTTTTTTATATTTTTATTTATTGCGATTTATTCATATTTTATATTGTAAAGTATTAATAATATCAAAAGTCATTATATTTTTTATATTTTTATTACATTTTATTTTGGACTAGATTATTCTGATAATAATATGGACTAGATTATAACATAATATATCACGAAATATAACAATAAAATGTAATATATTTAAGTATATATTATAAATGTTATGGTTATATAAATATATAAGTAATTAATATAAATAATAAATGTAAATTATATGTATAATTTTTTGTAATCATTCATTTACATTTTTATTATTTCTGGTTATTTATTACAATTTGGACTGGATTACATGTCATATATCATATTATATTATATGTAATATATTTATATACAATTTTGTAATTACATAAGTAAATAATATAAATAATAAATTATGTAAATGTACGTGTATGTGTATATATGAAATTGTATTCATTACATTTTCTTATTTATTTATGCCTTAAAAATTATTTTAATCATTTGTTTTATTAATTTAAATAAATGAAAATACAATAAATAGCTGGATTTATTTAGAAAAAAATATATATTTATCACATGCCAGGAGATAAATAGATATAATTAATTTTGTAATGATTTATGTACAGCAGAAATTGAACTAATGAAATTCTTTGGTGTGCCTTTATTTAAATTACAATACAGTGGGGGGGGGGGGGGGGGGGGGGGGGGGGGGGGGGGGGGGTGGGGGGGGGGGGGGGGGGTAATTGATCCCCTGCTGGTTTTCGTATGTTTGCCCTCTGACAAAGAAATGATCAGTCTATCATTTTAGTGCTAGGTTTATTTGAACAGTGAGCATTTGACCCTTCTGCAGAACATGACTGAGTACTTGGTGGCAGAACCCTTGTTGACGATCACAGAGTCAGACGTTTCTTGTAGTTGGTCTCCAGGTTTGCACACATCTCACAAGGGATTTTGTCCCTCCTCTTTGCAGATCCTCTCCAAGTCATTAAGATTTCGAGGCTGACGTTTGGCAACTCGAACCTTCAGCTCCCGCCACAGATTTTCTATGAGATAAAGGTCTGGAGACTGGCGATGCCACTCCAGGACCTTAATTGCTTCTTCTGGAGCCACGCATTTGTTGCTTGGCCGTGTGTTTTGGGTCATTGTCATGCTGGAATGCGGGCCCTGAAGAACATGGCCCCGTTCATCGTCCCTTTGATGTGGAGAATTTGACCTGTCCCCTTAGCAGAACCCCCCCCCCAAAGCATAATTTTTGCACCTCTTGTTCTTGGGTCATAGGCGGCATTCCTCCTCCTCCAAACATGGCGAGTTGTGTTGATACCAAATAGCTGATTTTGGTCTCATCTGTCCACACAACTTTCATCACCCAGTTCTCCTCTCATCATTGGCAGACTTCAGACGTGCTGTACATGTGCTTTCTTGAGCAGGGGAGTTTGTGGGCGCTGCAGGATTTCAGTCCTTCACTGCGTAGTTGTGTTTACCTATTGTTTTCTTGGTGACTATGGTCCCAGCTGCCTTGAGATCATTGACAAGATCCTCCCGTGTAGTTCCTGGGCTGATTCCTCAGCGTTCTCATGATCATTGAAACTCTACGAGGTGAGATCTTGCATGGAGCCCCAGACCGAGGAGATTGACAGTTTATTTTGTGTTTATTCCATTTGTGAATAATCGCACCAACTGTTGTCACCTTCTCACCAAGCTGATTGGCGATGGTCTTTTGTAGGTCTACAGTCTTGTCCCTGACATCCTTGGACAGCTCTTTGTCTTGGAATCTGATTGATTGACTCTGTGGACAGGTGTCTTTTCTCAGGTAACAAGCTGAGACTCTCTTTAGAGAGTGCTCCTAATCTCAGATCCTTGCCTGTTATAAAATACCCTGAAGCCAGAAATCTTGCTGATTGATAGGGGATCAAATACTTATTTCACTCATTAAAATGCAAATCAATTTATAACTTTTCAATTTATTCGTTTTCTGGATTTTTTTATTTTTTAATTCTGTCTCGCTTAAAATAACCTACCATTAAATTATAGATTGATCATTTCTTTGTCAGAGGCAAACGTACAAATCAGCAGGGGATCAAATAATTGTTTTTCCCCCCACCGTATAATAATTTTTTTTTCCAATTCAAAGTAAAATTCAATATGCTGTGGATGACCATTTCCATTCAATTCATGAAATCAGGTTTTATTAATTCATAATTCCTGCCCAACTCTTAAATGATTAACATAATGAATGGTGTTGTTAGCGTGTGCTGTTAGTGAACATCACGGTCGGCTCATCAAATGGAGCGTCTCTGTTTCTCTGTGTGAGTGCAGAGAAATCCTCCACACACCTTCAAAGTAACAGCGCTCCGATGAGGGTGTCCTTGTTTCTCAGAGCTGCGTCCACGTGCTGGAACAGACGTGTGTGTGTGGTGTGTGTGTGTGTGTGTGTGGTGGTGTGTGGTGTGTGTGTGTGTGTGTGTGTGTGTGTGTGTGTGAGATCTGAGCTGACATCCCGTACCTGTAGAGCATCCAGCACCCTCTTGGAGGACAGGATACATTTGCTACAGAATGAGCCAATGAATATCAAGGACGGGATAGTAGCACTTATGCTAATCACGCCCTCATATTTGACTTCCGCTGTCTGCTTTGCTACAACACAAGTGCTGTCAGTGAGCAGTTAAAGGTGCTGAAAGTGTTTGCAACAGTACTTACTGGACTTTGTCACGGTCACACTTGACTTTGCTCATTTCTGTAGACAAGGCAATGTGCGTGATAAACATTAAAATGGACAATTATAAGCCATACCAGTCAAAAGTTTGGAAACTTTTCTGTTTTTTTTTTTTTGCAAAAAAAGTATTCTCGTAGCTTCGCAAAATTGAAGTTGAGCCACTGATGTTACATGGATCATTTCACCGATATCCTTAAAAATTTCTGGGACTGGGACATTGCAGTTACATTGCTGTCTATGGAGGGTTAGAGAGCCTCTCCGCTTTAATCAAAATATCTTCATTTATTCTGAAGATGAACGAAGGTCTTACGTGTTTGGAACGACACGAGGACGAGTGATTAATGACAGAATTTTCAGTTTTGGGTGAACTAACCCTTTAAAGACAAACTGAAGATTCAGAAAATAACACTTATAAACAAATTACATTTTTTTTTTTTTTTTTTAGGTTTGTAGGTGTTTCAGGGTCAGATATTGAATTATTAAATGTAAATAATGCTGCATAGTCATCACTGTATAAATGAATTATGTTATGGTATATTAATGGTTATTCGGTCAAGAGTCTTTTTTTACTTGGATTAACATTAAGGACACGACAGGTCATTTTAAGAGGCAATGCATAGACCCCATAATAATGATACACATCAGATTGCTTTCTCAACAGTTTATGTTCAATTAACACATAACCGAGGATTTTT